>JBCEWC010006487.1:0-22963 GCA_038996855.1 Solanum aculeatissimum
TTAGGGGTTTAGGATACTTTAAGGGACCAAAAGGGGGCTTAGGGAAATGTTAAATCATGAAAATACCATTAATAAACTGGATATTTTCACTGAACACAGCACCAAAATGGAGCTACAGTGCCGTCAAGTGGTCTCATGGACCGTTCAACATGCCGTCAAGTTGTACCTAGCCAAATCTTCACGCAAACTCTCGGAGGACTTTTTGTTACACTTCACGAACCAATAAATGGTCCGTTCAACTTGTGACTGGCCATGTAAGGTGACGTCCAACCACCTTTACTCTCAAAACCATCAGCCTTGGCTTGGCCAAGATACTGCCTCACTCCACGAGGTAGTACACGGGCTGTTTGGTGTCAAACAGTCCGTTCAAGCTTCCTCTGACTTGGACTTGGCTTAGGGGTGGTTCCAGGCCACGCCAAGTCCACTGTGACACCTAACAGTACCCTAGACGGACTGTGAAAAGTTTTACGGTCTGTGCAAATGTCCTTGACCATTTTTCTGAGCTTATCTCCAATGGCTTTCGAATTTTAGACAGTCTCAGTGTTTGGGACATATCTCCCTCATTCGATATCCAAATTGAGTGAAACCACTTGTGTTGTAAAGCTAACTCAAAGAGATTAAATTTTATATGTTGTATCTCACATGGTGCATCCCACATCAAAAGTTATGACTGTTTGAAGTACACTGCCAAAACTTTCCCTCTGGGCCACTAACTAGCCCAATTTGCATTCGGACACTTAAACTCAACCCATGGATACCAACACTCAACCATGGCTTGTAGTACATCATAGAATGCCAACCATAAGTAGATTTGGAAAATTTTTGGGTTGTTACAGCAAGACCAATTCAACCATCTTTGGCTTAAAAAATAAGGAAAAATGATTCTACAATTGATTATACGAGCCGTGCATCATTGTACAACCCATATACTAGCTCGTAGAATATTCCAGCAAGAAAAACTATGTGCAATCCAGTACATGAGCAACTTTAACAATCTATAGAATAAACTACGGGCCATGAATGGGGCTAGTGGACCCCAGGTAAGTTTTCCAATTTCTGACGAAGTTTCGAGGGTGTTCTATGAAACCTTTCTACGGATCATGTTATATTATACAACCCGTACAAGAGTTCATAGAACCCAGGCCTCAAATTAGGGTTTCAGGTTCCCATGAGACCATAATCTACGAGCCATAGAAAATTCCACGACTCATAATTGCGGTCTCGTAAAGTCGGGCCCAGTTCTTATGAACCAACCCAGTTAGCATATATATGGGGTTAAAATAAAATTTGACCCCATTTCCTCCAATTTCATTTTGAAAATACCCCTCTCCCATTGCCCCAACTTTGGTTCGACAAACATTTTGCAGCACCCACGACATCCCGATGAAGTTTTCCAGCTAACTTTCGATGAGCCCAAGAAGTTAGGGTTTTGACACCTTTTCTAACACCTCCATCTAATCCAATTAATTCTTATTATTTTGGTAAGTTTTTGGTTCTATAAACCTCAATTTATCTATTTGAATGTGATGTTGGTTGAATTATGATGGGTAGGGTGTTAGACTATGTGATGACCTAGCTAATTTTTTTTGAAATATGGAATGAATTCGGAATATGCTAGTGTCTATGATTTTGTTGAATGTGTTAGCCGGGAAGTGTTGTGGGTAGTCGATTCATGCTTAAATAATTGCCATATGTTTTTGAATTGAACAAAAATTGACTTAATATGCGATGTGGGACTTGTTGAAATGTTGATAACAAAATAGGGTCAGACCATTAGAATAACATGTCTAATCACATTCGATGGGGTTATTATTGAACAACAATTTCATGTGGGGGAAGGGTATTATGTGTGAAATCATATAGGGTGTGCATCTTGCTTCGGTGCTATTTAAATAAGTGAAAAGTGGTCATGTAGAACTCGTGTGATGGACTTGGAAAAAATGGAATCTAGAAGTTTATCTCACGAGGGCTTTCTACGTGCCATGGATTAATCCACAAGTCGTAGTTGTCCCTCATAGGGAATTCCAGAAACAAAAATTTCTAGGTTGTCATCAGATGAGACTTTCTACGATTCGTATTTTGTTTTAGAACTCGTATATAGGTCTCATAGAGTTCTTCTTGTTTGAAACCTGGCCTGGAAGCCCATCTATGACTCTGTCTACAACTTGTAGAGTCTACTACGAGTAGAACCTAGTCTCGTAGATACAATTCTAGTAACTCAAATTTCTAAACACTGAATCCACGAGATCCTTTTATGGCTCATACTATGGTGTGTTGGAATATATGTTTTGCAGGTACTATGGATCCCCAATGAAGAAGAGATGAGATCAAAGCTATGAAGGGCCGCCCGAGAGACAAGCCTACAGATTCAGAGGCTGCTCCCGAAACTAGTGGCTCAGTTAAGGAGCTTCGCGTCTAGCCTAATTTAGATGTCAAGTGACGACAGAGTCGGGCCACCACTAGACAGGCCCAGTCTCATGCCATCGTGGTCCATCCTCACTTGTCTGACAGGGCCAATAACTCAGTTCAGGTGACCTCTTCCGAGAGAGGGTCTGGGTCTGGAGCTAAGGAGGCATCAAACTCCGGTTCATCTTCAACTCCTTGAGAACTAGCCTCACCACCAGATGCCCGATCTACCAGGTGGTGCATAGAGGACATGCAAGCTATATATGTGGAAGATATCCATAGGAATAAGTGTGGCCAACCGGCTCATTCCATCTTTGAGGAGCCACGAGTCATCACTACAGGACTCGTAAGTGTCCTAAGGCTCAAGGACACCATTTCTCGTTATAGGCCCTAGTGGCTAGTAGAGCCATCAAGGAGGTTTTCATCGGTGATGTTCAAAGAGTTTTTCACCTCCTATGCCACCACCATACACAACATTCTTCCCAAGGGGAAGAAGCCTCTCCCCCAGCCCAGACTTACAAACATTATGGTGAGGGGCCGACAGGTGGACATTTCTGTGGAGACCATCCGTAGAATGTTATTTTGGTCGGAGTTCTCAGCCCCCAGGTCCACAACAAAGTTGGATCACAATGTGGTGTAGACTAGAGATTTGGGTTTTACGAGGGATCCAGATCGATGAGTCATACTCATGAGATGGGTCACTGGCCAAATCAGAACAAAGGTGCCTGATCCCGTATGGGTAGCCATATCAGTGGAGCCGATAGTCAAGGCTTCCTTCAGCTTTCCTGCCAAATTTTGGTGGGCGGTAGTCCGATCACGGATCCAGTTGACACCTTCAGATAACACATTGACGTCAGAATGTGCAGTTTTGGTAGCCAAGATCTTGGCTGGTTATGCTATTGATTGGGCCACATTAATTTCAGAGCAGATTCATGAGGCAACCCTAAATAGGTCCACGACTATCCCTTTCCCCTGCCTTATCAATCGATTATGTCTAGCAACGGGGGTAGAGATTATTCACCATGTGGACGTAAAGGTAGTTGTTCAGAGGACCTTAGATTCCATCCTGATCAAGGCTGATGATAACCTAGTTGCACTCTAGCAGGCACCGAGACCACTAGTACCCATTCCAAAGATATTCACCCTAGTGCCACCATCTGAGCCATCTACCACCACTGCTACTATTACACCTACTATTGAAGGCCCCCCACAGGTTGAGCTAGTTATAGAAAGGGGGCCCACTGTTGATATTCCTTCCCCAGCAGACAAACCTACTATTCCAGTACCTACAGGCATGGTATTCATGTCTAAGGCATCATTCTAGGTCCTGGCACAGTGATGGCCCGTACTGAGTTGCAAATGACTTAATTATTGCAGTAGTTGAGGCCCTAGGTCCGCCAGGTTATTTATGAGATGAAGAGCCGCATATAAAAAATTACTGTTGTATCTATTCAGAACCGACTCAGCCCCACCGATGCTCGGATAGATGCTTAAAACCCCTTGACCACACGAAGGTGCAAGGGAGAGATTGTACCACTTTTTGAAACCCCTTGACCTCGAAGAGGTGGTAAGGTTGAGATATTGTGACACTTGAGTGAGATTTTAGTACATGGTGTGCGAGGACCCCTGAGTTCTACCTGGTAGATTTAGCTCGGTAGATGTGTATACCGGTTGTGCGACAGTCCTAATTTCACCCCATGCATTGTATCATACATTTCATTTGCATTACATCATTGATTATTCTGGCTATCTTTATCTGTTCTTATATATATATATATATGTTGTGTGTGTATGTGTGTGTGTGTGTTGTGTACTAACCTCTTCAATGCAGGTGATAGGGATTCATAGTTATAACATGTTTATCTGATTTCTCTGACCCAGTTAGTTTACCTACTAGGTACATTTTGGTGTCACACCCCTATTATGTTTCCTCCCTGCAGATTGAGCACAGGGACTCCCGTATGGTAGTTTATCTTTTTCTGTCAGAGATATCCTCCTTATCCCCAAACTTCAGCAGTGAGACTTAGCTATCAAGTTGTCATTGTGTTGTTGAGACATTTTCTTGATGCATTTCATTTCAAACTCTATATTTCTTTTCTTGAGACAGATTTCTATTTACTCTTTCATATGTTAGAAGCTCTTGTACTCATGATTCTAAGTTTTAGGATTTTAAATTAAATGTTGTGGTTGTTTTGTTTTACTATTTCACTCCTTTAGTCGCGATCCAGTTTTGGGACATGACAGTTATGAGCCCGAATCTTCGTGATACCCTCTATTCTTTTTTGACTGACGCTTTCTGTGGAGATTGTTTGAGGTAGTTGGTTGACATCTCAACTAACTTCTCACTCCTATTTATGGTTTTTTTCTACTTTAGAGACAATATAATTTAAGACTTGTGTTTACTTTCAATTCTATTGTAATACTTTAAGAGATTTGTGCACGTGACATCCAGATTTTGAAACTTTAATAAGTTGACTTTGTTATCTACATTATTGACTATTATTAATCTTTTAACCTTATTTTAATTTCTTATTTTACCTTCATATTTGAGTTAAGGTTGACTTGGCCTTAGTGGGATAATAGGGGTGTCATCACATCCATTTTTGGGTCGTGCGACTAGTTAAAGATAAAAATAGAACCTATGATCACGCATCATATGCTTCAGCCTCTACCCTACCCTAAAAAGTATAAAACTAATCCCTATCATCTTGACAGGCAACCTCCTTGCCTATTTACATTGATCCTCTACTTGCATTACCATTTCCACTATTGCTACAACCTCTTTGAGTCCCTCTCCATCCACCTTGTGGACGTCCTCTACCATTGCTATCTCCACCTGCTGACATTACAGTTCTGGTCTACTACTATGTAACATCAGTTATATGGGGGTGGGGATACTCCCACCTCACGTGTCTTAGCTATGCACAATTATAACAACTACGATTAAGAAAAGGTCAAGTACTTGATGTGGAAAAACCTCTTTAACCATCCTAAGAATGAGACTTCTATGAAGTCCCAGAGTAACCACCTATAGAAGCAAGTGTGGCTGACTGTTCTATCCGGGCTACAATAGCTGACTTACATGATCCTTTAGAGTAAGAACCATGAAAATTACCTTCCCAACCCTTCTAATTCCTCTACTTTCCTAACAAAGTATGTCACTTCATTAAATTATTACCTGTAGAGGTCAAGTGAATAGATAAAACTTGTAACTCGGGATTCAAACCTTCTATGAACAACCAAATTCTCTCCTCCTCTATCATGACCAACTCAGCAGCATATCAAGACAAGGCAAGAAACTTAGCCTCATAAGAGGCTACTGTCGTTCTACCCTACTCAAATGCCATAAACTCTTAATTCTTATAATCCCTCAAAGTTCGAGGCACACACCTCTCCAAGAATATAGCATAAAATTTAGCTCAAGTAAGTGGTGGAAAATTTGCAATTGACATTCCACAAAGGTTGCTACTACTTAGCCTCACCTTAAAGCTAGAGGGTCACGAACTCAACTCTATCCAACTTATGGAGCCGCTCATAACAATCCAAAATGTACGCTTAAGCATCCTCACTCTCTAAACCTTGAAATACTAGAGGCTTCAACTTCAGAAATTTAGTTAGCATTCATGCTTAGCACCAGTCATTACTAGGCCTAGGAGGAGGAAAGGGAATTTATAGCGAAAGTTCCCTCCATATTAGGGGCTGCAACTACAACGAGGTGAGTGACTGGAGCTAGTGCAGCAGCCACAGTAAGAATGGCTCCAAAGTCAAATGATCCACTTAGAAAAGTTAATATCTATTGGGCAATTGTTGGGTCCAAAGGAGGAAGTCCTACAGCCTCATCCTGAGAACCTCCCTCAACTCTTGTATTCTTTTCAACTTCTATCTTCACATTCTATTCTATCGCAATCAGAGGTGCGAGAGGGACTTGTTCTATGGGCACACCATCAAACTTATGCCTTACCAATAGTGGACGCTACTCTTCCTCTATCTATGCCTCCTTCTCTTCCTCCACCACTTCCTCGGCCCAAACTTCTTGTTGTTGGCTCCTTTACAGGCTCACTAGTGAGAGCTACTGGCCTGACACCATTATAGCGCATGTTAACCATTTGCAGACATAAGAGTGAAAAAGGTTAAATGTAAATTTTGATCACTAGATGCCAATTACAATCAAGTTATAGCGCAAAAATAGAAGAAAAAAATGCAAGGAAAATTTTCTAAAGTCCTGTAGCCTCTCAAAGAAAAGTATAGACGTCTTCGTACTATTCCACAAGACTCTACCAAAACTCATTTTTCATGACCTTGATCTAATTGTGTGTGGAACCTATACTAACCGTGCGATGGGAGAACCAATACCTCAATACAATTAACCAATCTAACAAGAATAACATTTAAAGATACAGAAGCATATTTAAATAAAAGGACAAGTTGAGTTTCTATAAACTCAAACAAAAAATCTATCACATGCGCAAATAATCCTTTCTAGAACCTGAAAGTTATAGTACCGAAACTCTATCTAAGTATCCAACAAAAGGAGATACAACCCCAGAAAATCATAAATAGAAAAAATTAATTCAAAGTGTCTAAGCCCAAAAATAAGTAGACTGGAAAGATAGATGAATCCACAGTAAGACTGAACGAGTTGACTCACCCTTGATTCGATAGATCACTAATCTTCTAGCTGAGGTTTGTCAACATACGAATAATAATAATATATGAATCAATGGTAGGAATAAATGCCTAAAAATGCTCTGTACTTAACAACGAAAGAGCAAGTGCAGTATCGATACACATAATAATAGTGTACTGGTAGGATCACATGACTATTTCCATAAGAAAATTATAAACAAGTAACCAAACTTAGTAAAACTCACGCATACTAAAACAATAGAAATTTACAAGTTCACACTCAATATACCATTTTCACAATTATCATACCAAATCATAAAAGTTAATCATGGCCATCTTAGGGACCCACACCCATACAAGTTGTGTGTCAGAATGTGACACTTGATTCAATGATGTGTTAGAATATGATATCTAATTCAATAATGTGTCAAAATATGACACCCAACCCATGACTTTCTAAAATTAATTCAATAATGTATCAAAACATGACACCCAACCCATGACGTTCTAAAGTCAACCCTTTGCACTAAGATCAGTTTCTGGAGTTATACTCGCTCGAATTCAATTCCGTAAAGTTGTATAGATTTCATATTTTCTTGGCCACCAACTCAAAGGATCAAACTCATGAATTAACCCCCAATACATTATCAAATTTCTCCAAACCTCACCTGACTCAAATTTTGTCCAAGTCAGACCTAGACTTAAACTTTTCAAACTACTACTCAAGAGTTTTCTAACCAAATTTCATTCTCTATTGACCTATCCATAACAATTGGGACAGGTCATTACAATAACTGTTAGCTATTTGTATACAGATTTTGATACATTTGATTTGTATAAGTGATGAAAAAACCAGAACTATATATATAAAGTTTGTATGGATTTTCCCCATTTGTATATTAACAAGCAAGATATACAAAGGGAAATACCTATGGCAAATGAAACTATCACTATGGAGCGTAATTAGGCAAACTGTAGCTGAAAACATAATTGCATTATTTCTATTTGCTATTTATTAAATTTGCTCTTTATAAAAAGTACATTCAAATAATAAATATTCTTTGCAAAAAAAAGAAAAGAAAAGATAAAACACAACTCAAACTTTAAAATTTTCAAATAAAGTGTTTTTTTCATGATTAACCATCCACGTAATAGATAAAAAGATATTAATGATGATAATTATTTTTATAGGAATAAAATAATACATGACTTATTACTTGTGAAGTTTGCTAGTATTGAGATGACAATTACTCCTATAGCTTAAGGACCAAAGTTAGCAATAATTTTTATCACTACATTAATAGATAAGATCGTAAACAAAAGGATTTATTTCATTTCCTTAGAACATTTTGTTTGCATATTCTCTTATTATATAAGAGAGACTTATGGGGTAAAGCATGAAGGAGACCGTCGACATACCTGCTTCAGCTACCTGCTTAAGATTGGTGTGTTTGTTTTAGCTACTTAATTTTACTATATCATTTTTATTAATTATTTCTCTAGTTGCGTCAACTGTGAATTTACAATATTACCCCAATAAATTATTATTTTTAAAAGAAAAATATTGATTAACGTGTTTGTTTCATCTGCTTTGATTTTTCTATGTTGTTCCTATTAATTATTCCTTCAACTATATCACCTATGAATTTATATATTACCCCTAATCAATTATTTTTTCTTAAATGTAGTTGTCGATTGACAAGTGTCAGGACTCGCTCCCGGTCATGATGACGCTTGTGAGATCTCACCTACAGGAACGCCAATTTCCAATCCCAAGGTACCTGTCATGAATCACTAGTCACAATAATATTAGATATGCTTGAATAATAACACACTCTACCCAGAACCTGGAAGTCAACTATATAAAGTAATGATAGACATACGCACACGCTCATATATATATATACATAATAAAAAGGTACATAGCCAGGAATGCACCTACATATACAAGCTACTACATTATATAAGGTCAATGTCTAGATACAAAAGACAGTCATCAAAAGGGAAGGAGATTGTCGAGTGTCTATAATTGTTTATGCTCATCAATGTCTCTTGAAATGCTCATAAACTCCCAACTCAGTAATCGTGGCCAATACTAGGACGTGCACCATGGAAAGATGAAGAAATGTAGGGGTGAGTATTAGTAAAAAGCACCCAATAGGCATCATCGGCCAATTGAGTGGAATACTAAAAATATAGATGGCTCAAATATAGAGAACTACAGCAAATCTAGTAAATCAGAACTAAAATCAAGGAGTAAGCATGTCTGGAGAATCACTGAATCCTAACTGAACCAACCCAAGTTGTGTTCAATGATACTGACTAAAAACAACCGAGTAGGCTAATACCACAACTATCACTGGACTAAGACATAGTGTTGTACAAGAGTGTAAGGCCCTAATATCTATATCTATACACTAACTGGCCCTCATAAGCCCAGGAGGTATACTCACACACAATCTCATTACCAGAATCACAACAAAACCTAACTCTCAACATCACATGATCTAGGGGTCAATTTATATGTGGGTGTAAGGAATTATATGGTATGACAAAGATTAATTGAGCATGGTACACAGGAGATGGCATGGTTATCCAAATCAAATATGGGTATCTCTAGATTTGTGGTTTTTGCTCGACTGGTTGAGGATGATAAGAGGAAGGATAGGGAAGAGCATAAATTGTATTGAATTGGGAAAAATATCACTTCATGGTGAAGGGAGACATTGTGTTGGGACACAAGATCTCCATCAAAGGTATAGAGGTTTATAGAAATAAAGTTAAGGTCATTGAGAAACTCCCTCCACCTATTTCTGTAAAAGGTGAGAGGAGCTTTTTGGGACATGCAGGATTATACACACAGTTCATAAAGGACTTTTCAAAGATTGCACATCCCTTGTTCAAGTTACTTGAGAAAGATGCTAAGTTTATGTTTGTGATGCATGTCTAAAGTCATTTGAGGGGTTGAAGCAAAGGTTAATATTGACGCCTATCATAGTTGCACTATATTGGACTCAGCTCTTCGAGATTATGTATGATGCAGGGGAGGTCGCATTTGGTGTGGTGTTGGGACAACACAGAGAAAAGACGCTATATCCCATTTACTATGCAAGTAAAGCCCTCAATAAAGCATAGAAGAATTACACTGTCACAGAGAAGGAGTTACTTGCAGTGGTCTTTGCGTTCGAGAAGGTTAGATCATATCTTTTAGGAACCAAAGTAATTGTAAATACTAATCACTCAGCATTGTGGTACTTAATGGTAAATAAGGATGCTAAAACAAGGTTGATTTGATGGTTACTTCTTCTCCAAGAGTTTGATTTTGAGGTAACTTATACGAAGGGGACAAAGAATTAGGTTGTTGACCACCTTTCTAGACTTGAGGAGGAAGATATGGCAAATTTCAATGATGTGATAGAGATTGATGATTCGGTTCCTAATAAGAGAGTATTGGCAGCATCACATGATTTGATACCATGGTTCACGGATTATGCAAACTACTTAGTCAGTGATGTTGTGCCATCAGATTTAATTTCTCACCAGTGTCGTAAGTTTATGTCTGATGTGAAGAAGTTTTTCTGGGATGAACCATATTTGTGTTTGTGTCTGTTCAGATGGGATTATTCATCATTGCGTTCCTGAGGCAGAGATGATGAGCATTTTGGAAGCTTTTCATTTATCATTTGTCAGTGGGCATCATAGTGGTATAAGGACAGCGCACACGATCTTGCAGTGTAGGTATTACTGGCCAACCATCCACCAAGATGCCCATGATTATGGTAAAGCTTATGACAAGTGTTAGAGAGGAGGTAGAGTTTCCCAAAAACATGAGCTCTAAGTTAACCCCATCATGGTGATTGAGTTGTTTGATATTTAGGGTATAGACTTTATAGGACCATTTGTCAGTTCGTGTGGGAACAAGTATATTTTGGTTGTTGTGGACTACGTCTCAAAATAAGTAGAAATGGTTGTGCTTCTTAATAATGAAGGTAAAAGTGTCACGACACTTCTCAAAGGAAATATCTTCTCACGATTTGGCACTCCTTAGGAAATCATCAGCGATGGAGGTTCCCATTTTTGCAATAGGTAGTTCAAGGCTCTTCTAGAGAAGTATGGGGTAAAGCATAGTGTGAAAATACCTTACCATCCCTTGACAAGTGGTCAGGTTGAGTATCTAATAGGGAGATTAAAAAGATTCTATCCATGGCAGTGAATGCAAACCAGACAGATTGGTCGTGAAGGCTAGATAATGCATTATGGGCATACCAAACTGTATTCAAGACTCCCATAGGTATGTCTCCTTACCAATTTATTTCTGGTAAAGTGTGTCACTTACCTATAGAGCTTGAGTACAAGGCAATGTGGGCACTCAAAAAGCTAAATCTGGACTAGAGTGATGCGGCTAATTCAAGGCTGAGCCAACTCAATAAACTTGATGAATTTTGATTGAGGGCATATGAGAGCTCAGTATTGTACAAACAAAGGATAAAGTTGTATCATGACCGTCGCATTGAGCATCATCAGTTTGCACCAGGAAACATGGTATTATTGTTCAATTCATGGCTGAGGTTATTTCCTAGAAAGCTCACGTCCAAATGGTTGGGTCCCTGCAAGGTCACACAGGTTTTCAACCATAGGGTTGTTGAGTTGGAATGAAAGGATGGCACGAGGTTCAAGGTCAATGGCCAAAGTATCAATGCTAATGAACTTAAGACAGTGAAAGTAGGGACACTTCACACTAGTACTCAGAGTAAACATGGACAATCATAGATATATCATAAGCATCCAAAACAAGCAAGATGAATTGATCTTGTAATTAATACAACCAGCCACATATAACACATACGCAGCAACCCAACCTCTCAACTACTAGATAGCATCACCACCAGACTACTCACATAGGTAAACAAGAGTCAAGATAGGTATTTATGTCAATTATGTGGTGTAAGTTACATTTAACCCTCAATAAGTCAAGCCACAACTTAACAGTTCTAACAACCAACTAGTATAACATATATAACTATTATAGAGCCCAAACAGTGATCACAATCTCTAACAAACAAGTATATCTTTTAACAAAATTCAATCAGAATATACAGGTTACAGATAATCAGAATCATGATTACATAATATAGGTTTCTGTGTTAGAGAGCACAACAAGTCAACTTAATATTTAAATAGTCAAATATATGTACACAAGTATCATCACTGCTTAACTTACCTGTGTCATGCGCTAACTCACCCTTACATTCCTTATCAAAAGCATACACAACCCAAAAAGTGTTAAAACTAGCTAACAAAATAGATGCAAGTATCACAGAGTACAAATAATAATCATAGTCTCACCATCATATAATATACTTTACTCAGGGACCTCCAACAACAAACAGGCTTTCACTACACATTTAAACTCAATTTAGAGGTAAGGAAAGTCTAGCCTATTTGGAAGGCAGTCCCTCGCGCTCCTGATCTGTCCACCAGAGCTTTCCCTTTCCTTGTCATCTCCAATGCTCTCAGCTATCAAAACATAAGGCACAAGGTCATCACGGCTAATTTGGTTGTACAATCTTGGGAAATAGTGAAATTACATTAGTTACGACTAAAATGGGGAAAAATAGAGGCCACACTCAAAAATTTCAAACCAACACTTGTAAAATGATCCCTACATCACCCCAAGTCCATAAAAATAAATTAAGCCCAAAACAGATCCTAGAGGATAGAGAAATGGCTCAAAAACGAAGTTGCATTTCTTATCAAAACATATTTCTTACATAACGTCTAAGTCAAATTTTGCAAAAATACAACCAAATTAACAATATCCAAGCATACCACAATGTTCATCTCAAAAAATAGAATAATTTAGACACAAATTTCACTTAATTCTACTGAGAAATGACTGAGATATTGCAATATGAAGTTTTCACTCATTTTTTGATATACAACCAGTGAAAACATAGAGATTTTTCGTCAAAATAGATGCCAAAATTGGAATCCAACGCTTGCATGGCGTTCCTCGTGAAAATATGTACAACATAGCCTTTTCAATCACTCAAATCGAATGAAAAATGAGCTCAGAATCACGGTAGGAAATTGTATATATATATATATATATATATATATATATATCTGTAAACAAGTCAGCAACTCCCATATATATATAGACAATACACCTTGACACATGGCAGCCCCAGCTCACGTCATGTGGTAGCGCTAGGGCTTGCCATGTGTCCCACTTCTATTCAACAACTATTCAATGTTTTTTCTAATGTTTTGGGCTTGTCTGAACTATGATTTTCATAAACGAACTATGTAAGCATATGAATTTTGACATTCTGGATCCAACTGCATGGTCGGAATTTCCAATGAAGCTTCATACTATCTGATGTAGGCCCCACTTCTGTATATGCAACTTTTAATGTAAAGTCCCTAAGGGGTCAAATCACATCTGGAAGTCTCGGGTATCAAACGAAGGGTCGCCCTAGATCAAACTCGACATTCTGGAGCTAACCACGCTATTCAAATTCTTATCCGGTGCACGTTCCCTGAAGGTTTTGACTAAGTCAACTATTAATCGATTCTGGTAGCTAAATTTGCAAACCACGATAGAACTACATCGGTCATGCTCCTAGCCTAATTCCACCATTTCGGAGCTAATGGAATCATTAGAATTTCACTTCAAGGTAATTTACTAGAACTTTACCCCAAAACTCATTTTATAAGTATAACTTCCTGGTTAGCTCAAAAAGTCACATAAATCCCAAATAACCCAACCAATAACCATCCTAACAGTCCTAACAAATCACCAAGGGCCCGAGGTCACTATACACATGCTCAAATCATCAAAATAGTTGCAAAATCATAGAAATGACCTAGAGGGTCATTACAATATCCCCCCATAAATAAGACTTTCATCTGTGAAAGTATGAATACAAGCGTACTTAGAGACTCCAATCTGAACCATATAGGGATCCTTACCCTGAACTCACAGTAACCAGTTAATACAACTATCATAAGCATGCTTAGCATCCAATGACCATTCTCGTTACCTCATCTAACAAAATGTACAACAACCTATCTATCTATAGCAGAGAATTAGTATGGCAATCTCTAAGTGATCCTCAATGATCAATCACTTACCCCTTTAGCTCTGTCAACTAGCATGTAATAGGAAATCAATAGGCTAGGTATACCTGCCCTCAATAAGTTATTAGATATCCAAATAATCATAGTTGTTCATAACTATAATCGTGTTTTACATATATCGCTTTCACTTCATTTCTGATTCCCTTATATAAGCAAATGTCATCAAATCAACCACAAATGGCTCATAGGCTAGCCAAATAACTGCAGACAATAGCGAATATACCCACACTCACACATAGGGTTTAAACCCCTTTCCCTTGCTGCTCCATCCACCAGGCCCGACAACAACAACAGTCACTAGTGTAACAAGTAGTCAGGACACCATCTTAATATAATAGGTTAATAACGCAACAGCTATAAGTAGTCTCATCATGACAGCAGGTACTCAGGAATAGAATGGATAATCAACAGACCACTCATTAGTATTTTCAACAACCATAAAACCCTCTCCAATGCAGTAGACTCTTAACATACCACCCACTAGTAGACTTTTTGTACCTTTCTTCATACCCGACCACATATATGCCACTGCCTAGTCATAGTTTTCAATAGTTATTATCGTTCAGTCACATATAGAGTGCAATGAGTAATGGAGGTAAAGTACTCATAGTTACCACCTGCTGGCCTCAAACTAGATAATCAGAACTACCGTGAGTAAACAGTATATGGTTCATACCTGGTCTCCATGATCCCACCTAGTACATATCGCCTCAACTGCCAAAAATCCCATAATTCTAACATTTAATTGATCAATCACAGTCTTGTAGTACTGCACAAATTAAGCCCTAGTAAGTAGGGACATCAATGGGTTACCACAACAAATACAGATGGTACATACAAGTCATTAAATCCATGCTATAATAGGGCATTAGTTAGCCCAACAAGCATAATCAATCACTCATAATGGCCACCACGGGTCTGGGTACAATAATTGAAATATCCTCTGCCCAAAACCTCAATCAATGGTGACCTAACCTCCCCTATAGCACAATCACACCCATTTCTCTGACAATCACCTGGAAATCAGCAGAAATATATCTAAAAGCTCACAACTAGGGAACCATGTCCCCCAATAGGTCCTCAGTAGTCATATCACAAGCATGCACAAATATACTAACATCTGATTAGTCCAATCTTTGAACCTGCATATATGCAAGAATGCCAACCAATGACATGGCAATAAGCCTCAACAATGCTACTAGAGACATATCAAGTATAGCCAAGGTGGCAATCTAGCTTAATTATCTACCATACATGATTAGGAGTGAAATAATGCATACTCAAGACAATATCAAACCGAGCCTATTCGAGAATATCAACCTGTCCGACTATCACAATCCTGAACAATCACCACACCTGATCCCCCACTAATAAAAAGGAATACTCCATTATGTCAATACATAGCCCAAGATAAAAGAGGCTCGGAACCCATACTCAAGTAAGCGATGAGATAAGCAATACCTATAACAATGTAGAACCATAACCTAAATACCTAGCAATCTGGTACAATGATCAACATCCCCACTGATAAGTATAGCCAGGAATCGAGATGACAATATACAATATAGCTAATAATTGTAACAAGTCCCCAAGATAGAATGGTAGGCAACTGAGCTGATAAGCGCAATAAATATCCCAACTAACAATAGGCAACCTAACTAAAACCCTAGGTATAACATTTATCTCACAAAGAGGATCACAATTAAGTCACCAAAGAATCAGGAGAATAATATATCAACAGAATTGTAACCATAGAGTCACAAGGTGTAGATAGGGGTATAACTGACAACCAGCCTCTCAATTATTGTATGGAAATATTATCAGACTACCCACTCAAGTAGTCAAGTATCGAAATAATCATATGTACAAATCATAGGTTATAGGCTTACATTGAGTCTCTAACAAGGTATATTCATAACATAAGTGACAAGTAACCAGAATCATATAAGTTATTGCATATTCATTAGTATCATGAAGCCCAACAAGTCAAGCCAATAGTTAAATAACCAAAATACATGTGTACAAGTGATATGTTTTTGAAATACAACACTTTTGATGCTTAAAACATAGGATTTGGTATGTTCTCAAAGCGATATTTGTGGGTTTGATGTGTTTTTATATTTATTTTACAGGATTTTAGATTTGGCTTGGTTTTGGGATGAAGTTTATAGATTTGCAGGATTTTGGGAGAGTACGAGGTACTCTACGGGCCGTGGAGATGTCCACGAGCCGTAGAGTGGTTTTGTGGACAAGATCCAAAGAAGGCCCTATTTTCAAATGTTTAGTCCATAACGGAACAAATGAGTCGTAGAAGTTGATATGGGTCGTGGAGTAGTTTTGTGCCTTGAGGATCAGAGATGAATAATTTCAGAAAATAGCTCAAATGAATCCCTATACGGGTCGTAAGTCTGAATACGGCCCATAGGAAGGTCTCATGAAATAGAGGGTCAGTTTCCAAAGTTGAAGTCAACAAAGCCCTAACACGAGCCGTGGAATCCTTTATGACCCATAAACCCTTTCGTGAATCCTGTTGACTCAGTTTATCTATTTTGTTTTGGATTATGTTTTTTCTTAGTATAAATAGTTTTTAGGTTTCTTTTATAAAGAGAGAGAGAGGCAGAACGACAGACAAATACTTGTGAAACTCTCTTTGTGTGATTTTTACATTAATTCCATAACATTGTGATTCCTTAAAGATTGGGATTTCTTTCTCTTTAACTTTATCATCATAAGTGATTAATTATGCTATTCTTTAACATGATTAATTCATCTACCCTGATCATGATTAGCTAAATCCACAACTAGGGTTATGGGAACAATGAAGAACTAACAAGGTAAAATCAGATAATATGTAATTCTTGAAAGGTGCCCATGCATGTATTGATTATTTCTCTTTGTTTTAAGTGCTTTTAACGGGTGGCCAACGTTAGAACTCAGCTAGTGATACTGACTCGATCAAGGTAGTAATGAATAGGAAAAGAGAATAATTAACAGGATTCGATTGATATTTTCTCATCTATTCTACCAAACTAGATCAAGGGAAGGTTGTACTGGAATAATAGGTAAGGGTTAGTAATGTCTCACTATATAGATAGATCAAATCACGTAGTAATATTTACCTCTCACCTGAATCAAAGGATATGGTAAACTTCACTTACCGTTCTGCATGCTATACACTAAAAAAGATCATAATTATTTGATAATACTAAGTTAGGAAATCATAGGAAACACAACACCGTAGTTACTTTTTCTACTAATTTTTCAATAGTTGCACTAGTATAGGTTTATTTTTTCTAAAAGTTTATAACTTCCCCCCCTTTAGGGTGATAAGTAGGCTAATCACCTCAAATTGCTTTGAATTATCTTAAAATCTACCATATTTCCTGTGGGTTCGACTCTAACCTTGGTTAGGTTATATTTCTTGGCAACGACCGCTTTAACTTCCAAAAAGAAGGTGTATCTTGGGAGACATCAAGATTTTGGCACCGTTGTCGGAGAATATGGATAGACTTGAATTAATCCTTATTTCCTTTATTTTACACTTTTGTTTGTTTTTGTTTCAGCGTGCAATTGTAGTGTATGCACAACACTCATAGTCGAGACAATTCCATAAATCTGTTTAACCCTAAAATTCAGAGGATGCTAAGGAGAATGGCCAAGGATAATGTGAACATCACTACAAATGACGTGGTGAACGCATCACTGAACCAAAACAATAACAACAATAACCCACCTCCACCAAATCCACCACCGCAGGTTCTTTAAGCCGCAGCTAACACATAGAATCAATATCGGCTTGACCCTATGGCGATGGATGTCATGGGAGTTATTGTGTTACCTCCACTGTCAAATGACACAAAGTTCATTGTATCGAGTGGGTTGCTTCAAATGCTGCAAAATTACAGGTTAATCATGGGCTTACCTTTAGAGGATCTTCATAACCATGTACACAATGTTGTATTCGTCTATAAGAGCATGATGGAAAACCAAAATATGTCCACGAATGTTATTGGGCTCCATGTTTTCCCACTTCTCTAACAGAAAATGCAACGCTATGGTTATCCAAGATTCCACAGAGTTCAATCACTAGTTGGACAGAGTTGTAGAGGGCCTTTTTGAAGAGGTTCTTCTTGATATCAATGAAGCTGAAGTTGAAGGCCTAGATCAACAACTTTGAGACATTGTCTAGTGATTCACTCAGTTCCATATGGGAGAGATTCACTAAGTGCTTGAGGGGTGTCCCTAACCACAAGATTATTGATAAAGCCCTGGTGAAGATCTTTTGTAGAGCCTTGGATAAAAATAGCCAAGCTGTGGTAGACACTATAATGAGGACTCATTTATAGATTGACCATTTTAGGAGGTTGAAGAGAGGATGGAAAGAGTGGTCAAGACAAATCTTGCATGGGGGACGAGAGGTAAGGCAACTACTAAAAGCTCATTCTTAGTCAGTACTAGTTAAGCGCAAGAAAAGACAAATGATGAAGTGATGCAAGAGCTTGCTTGAATTAATACTAATGTGGAGTTGTAGATGAAGCAGAACCAACAATTTATGAATGCAGTATCTGATCAGCCTCCATGAACACCCATGTACAAAGAGTCTTACTATTAGGAGGACACTTGCTTTGTAAAAAATCAGATGGCGTGTTTTCAAACTAATTCCCAAGGGTCGAATCAAGACTATTAGCGCCAAGGTCAAGGAAACCTAGGTCGAAACTATATCAGGGATGGCACCTGTAGAGACAATAATTGTGGAAGCTACTATGGTAGGAATCGGGGCTTGGAAAAAGATGTTAATTGAGGGCACAGAGATGGTTACAGGAATAGTCCATATGTTCCACCACATAACCGAGACTCCGGTATGGGTAGCTATAAAGTTGAGTAGATATTTGATCTCCTGTTGAAGAAGGTGGATGTTGAGGATGAGATATTGAGGGGGATGAAGTTTGATATCCCCAACATTAATTAGAAATTTGGGTCTTATTTTGTTCCTGTCAAGTAGCTTGAGCAATAGTTTGATCAGATGTCTACTCAACTGAACCAGCTCTAGAAACGTACATTGCCCAGCAATACAATTCAAAATCCTATGAATGAGGGACAGTGTATGGCCGTGACTACTCATGGTGGAAAACAGACCATTAACCCTCCGTTGCCAGTCAATGATGTTTATGAAGAGATAGTGGAAACAAGAGATGCTGAAATTGGAGACGTTTGTGCTAAGGATGGGTAAAGTGATGCAGCGCCAATGCCACCGAGGTTAAAACCCATTCCTAGGCCTCCTCTTCCCTTCCCTCAGAGACTCAAAAAGAAATGGGAGGAAGGTAAATTTCAACACTTCTTGTCCATGTTAAAGCAACTCTCAATCAACATTCTTCTCATTGAAGCATTGGAGAAGATGCTCGGGTATACTAAGTTCATGAAGGACTTGGTTATAAAAAAGCAGACTGTGAGTCAGGAACTCTCTCAAGAGCTATAACATTACAATGCGATATCCACAAAGTCCTTAATACAGAAGTGAGAAGCTCCAGGTGCATTCACCATATGTTGCACTATTGGAGATGTTGAGTTCGCAAGGGAATTATGTGATCTAGGAGCCCGCATCAATTTGATGCCCCCTTGCCATTTTTAGAAAGCTAGGCTTGGGAGCCCCTATAAAATTTCTGACAAATTTTTCTGGCGATATTCTAGCAACTAGGGTTCACCCCTTTCTCGGATTCCTCTTTCAAATTCCACCCATTTTTCTCAAATTTTGGTAAGTCCTCGATCCTAAAACCTTTGTACTTCTGAAATTTAATTAATTTGGTTGAAATTTTTTATGGGTATGGTGTTCTTAATTTGATGGTTGCAAATTACTTGTTGCCTTTATGTGTGTGATATGTTTAATCATGAGTTAAAAGTCATCGTTATAATGAATAGCTTTAAATGTCAGAATAAGTATATGTCCGAGTGTTGATTGATTTTTATAATGTAAGTGCATATCATTCAACTTGAACGGGAACCATTACTTGATCAAAATGATGTGTGTTTGCATGTAACTTTCAAACAGTGTTGAATTGTGATATTATCATGGAAATCAATGGGGTAGTAGTGCTTATTGCATGTGGGGTAGTGGGAATTTGTTGTAATCATATGGGGTGCATTAATGTCTAGCTTCAGTGCTGAGTTGAATTGTGAGCATGTCATTTTGATACCCATTTGATAGGCTTGGAAAATCAAGTTTCTGGAAAACTCATACTACGAGGGTCTCCTACGGCTTGTGGAATAGTCCACGAGTCGTACTTTCCCCTCATAAGAAAATCTAGAAATTTGAAATTTCTAGGATTCTATTATATGAGACCTTTTGTGAGTCGTAGATTAATCTACGACTCGTAGATAAGTCTCATAGAGGCCTTACATAAACTCAAAAATGGAGTGTCATCTACGACCTAGTCTATGACCCATAGAAGAGCCTACGAGTCATACCTGGTATCGTAGATGTAATTCCAACAACTATATTTAATAGACTCTATTTTCCATGAGGCGTCTTGTGGTTCGTAGTTTTTACTATGACCTATAAAGAAGCCCTCGTAGACCCATTTGTAACCAGTTCAGATATGTTCTTATTTTTTATTCCTTTACTTATGGGGCTAATCGTGTTTGTGTGATGTGTTCTTTTAGGTACTATAGCCCCAAAGCCTAGACGAGATGAGATACGAGCCATGAGGAAGTAGCTACATGACGATCATACAGACTCCGAGGCTGCTCCTGAGTCTAGTGGTTCATTAGAAGAGCTCAGTGTCAAGCCTGATGTGGGCGTCGAGCTACGACAAACATGGCTAGCTGCTAAACAATCATGATAGCCTCAAACTCAGGCTATAGTGGTACGACCTCCCTAGTCTGACGAGTTAGGCGATCGACAGAGTAGCTCCATCCAAATGACCTTCTCTGGAAAGGGGTCAGGGTCAAGAGCAAGAGATATAGCTAGCTCTGACATAGGAGAGAAGTCAGATTTAGATGTTGCAGATTCCACCCCGACAACACCATTATCACCAGATGCCTTGACCAGTAAATGGTGTATGCCTGGTATGTAGAGGGTGTATCGACGCCAGTCCCCGCACTATCTTTGAGGAGCCTCGACTTATTACTATTGGGATCGATAGTGTCCCTAGGATCCGAGATACGATAATGAGGTATGGGTTGGAGTGGTTGGTAGCCCCATAGGGGAAGTACTACCCAACGATGGTCAGAGAGTTCTATGCATCATATGTTGCCACCGTTTCCCGCTCGACCCCGAAAGGGAAGGCATATTACATATATCCTAGACTTACTCAGACGATGGTGAGAGGTGTCTCAATAGATATATCAGAGACCACCATCTGTTGAATACACTTTGGTCCCCAGTACGAGGCTCCAATAACCACAACTGAGTTTGTTTATAGGCTGAACCAAACTCGGGATGGTATTCTAATGAGAGATGCAGCATAGTTGTATAGATGCATTTCAGCGCAGAGTATAGAATAGTCGTACTTCAGTCTAGCGCCCTGATCTGACAGTCATGCAAACGAAGATTCAGCAGTTCCGGGCTAATATAAGAGTAGTAGAAACATCACCAGTAGTGTTCTACTAAAGAGGTATTTGTTGACTTGTTTGCCACTGAGGAGGTACCACTCTACAGCTCTAGGAAGAGACCCCACTTGGTGACTAATGATCCAGTTACCCTGAGGTAGGAGGTAGAGTTGCCACACGAGCATCGTTAGAGGATCATATGGTATGGCAGGCGCGACTGTAGGAGATTGTGAGGGGTGTTGAACCCTCCAGACATGCTCCTACTATTGAGGAGACTACCAAGTATATTTTTTGACCCCTATGCTTTGATTCTATTACATTTTGTCCATTGAGGACAATGCACATATTTTTCGATGGAGTGTGGGTAGTTATAGGCCTTGGTGAAGTCTAAGTAACTATGGCCTATAACTATCCCAATTTTTTAGTCTGAGGGATTTTCTTGCCTGTGTTCTTTCCCCGAGGGCATTTAATTTTTGTTGAATCGGCATGTTTAGGATGTGTAGGTAGTATTAGTAGCATATCATACTTAAGTCTATGGCATATGTTTGTTTTTATTGAAAAATGATACCCACCAGAAATTTTTGTTTTTAGGTAGTCTTGATAACATCCATGTGATATTGATTACTTGGCAGTGCTTGTTCTGATAAGTGAGTGAGGTGTAACTTTGATAGAAAGCATGATCTGAGAGTCTGAGTTGATAGTGTAATCAGTGTCATGTGAGAGTAAACCTATTTGCATGATTCTCATAATGTGTTTTAATTCAGAAATTACCCTGTTACTCTGACTTAGACTGTAGGTTAGTTGGTTAGGAAAGGATCTTCGGTCGCTATTCATATAAGTCCACTTAGCGTAAATAACCAACCAAATGCTTGATGTATCCCTTGATCCAAATATTTGAGTGTTACATGTACCTTTTTCTTTGTAGACACCTAAGTAAACAAGCCTTGCTGATTGTGAAATCCTGAAATTGGCTCTGGTCCTTCCTTGAACATTGTACACCCTAACTGAGGCAAAAAGCTTAAGTTGAGAGTGGCTACCAAAGGTGGCCTTGGCTTGTAGGTTGGATATTGTGCATCCCAACTCAGGCCAAAAGTCTAAGCTAAGGGTGGCTAGTGTGAGGGAGGTCAAAATAAATGGGGAGGAATTTAGTGATACATGAAAAAAGGGAAAAATATGCTATGGGTGCCAAAAAAGATGAAATGATGCCTTAACAATGAGCTAAAAAAAAAGAATCATATATATA
>JBCEWC010006488.1:0-22962 GCA_038996855.1 Solanum aculeatissimum
TTCATAAATTATATATATAAAATGTAATTTTAATAGAAAAATATGTTATCATAAAAATAACTATTAATTATGGTTGTAAATGTTATTATAAATATTATTAAAAATTATGTTAATATACATGAATATTAAAATAGTGTATAAAAGTAATTTAAAGAGGGGTATTTTTGGATTTTACATACTTTATCCCAGGATAACTTATCCTGGGATTAGTATTCCACCCTCAAGAAGGGATAACTTATCCCAGGATTAATTATTAATCCTGGGATAAGTTATCCCTTCCCTTCCAACCAAACAATGAATTAAGCACCACTTAAAAATTATCCCAGGATAAAATTTCTTTATCCATTACACCAAACGACCCCTTATAGTTGAATTCAGAGGTCTAAAAATAAGGCATGATAACGACTACCGGCCACTCACTAATATTAATGTGGCTATCATCGTCTTCAACATGATCCACTTGTATCATGAAAGTTCTCAATGATTATCATTTTTTACCATACTAAAGTCTTAACATATCTCTTGCCATCGTTCATTTTTTCTTCAATACCATACTGCTATGAAAAATTAATTGTAACATAAAATGCTTTAATTGTAATATATATCGGGTACAATAGTGAACATCAGTTGGATCAATTTACCTTTTTTTTTATAGTCAAGTGCCATTCAACTCGTTTTCAGTGATAGATATTTTCTACTTCTGGCAAAATAACTTTCCAATTGCAATAATAATGAGATATGATTATATTTATTTATATTTAATTTGTTTTGTCAATATCCAAAAAAATGTGTACAAATTATTTAGTTGTTAAGGCATATTATCGAACACCTTAGCTACATCAGTGTGTGATATATAGAATATGGGCCTACGCAGAGAATTTTCATAAGAGACATTTGAACAAACAAAAAAAAAATAAAGACCTCATAAAATAGAAAAAGTTAATGTATCATTGATCAAACGATACCAAATGATACCCATAATCCAAAAGAAAAGGCAAAAATTCATGAAGAACTTTAGAAGTGGAAAAGAGATCTTCAAACTAATAATCTCTAAAAAATAAATAGGATCAAAATTTAACCTAGAGAGTTTCATGGCAATAGCAGCATCAAGATACAGGTCAAAGACAACGAAGAGCCCTGACAATAAATCATATCTAGAAAAATAGAATTAAGATATACCCACCAATAAAAATAAAAAGATAAATAAATACCTTCAAAAATTCTTCCAACAATTATCAGATAAACAACAAATATCACAGCAAGATCTGAAGAGAACTTTGAATGTGAGCAGGGAGAAATATCTAGAAATTCTAGTCCTCTAATAAAAAAGAGTAGTGTTCTTGTAATCATTGTTGATCAGCACGAAGAATATACAGCCCTGCGAGAGTGTATTACTTTAGGAATTCCAACAATTTGTTTAATCGATACAATACTTACTTCAATAAACCTTAGATGTGTAACACGTGTTCTATGTACAGGAAAAGAAGTACACGTGGTTTATACATGTGTTTTATGAAAAGAACAAAGTAGTACAATTAAAATTGCTTTGGGTACCATTTTTTATGTTGTGTTCGTCCCTCTTATTGTTCACTTATAAATAAGAGAATATACTTTGACAAATCAAGAAAAATTTTGTTCAAAGAAATAGTCATTTATCAATATTGTATGTAAGAAAATCGCTTTCAAATTGTTGAAAAAATACTACAATATTGATATTAGACTAGAATTAAATAATTTATCACAAATACTATGTCGTGGCAAGCTACTGCCTTGAAAGCGATTTCGGCCCAACTCCGGTGCAAATCGCGCTAGTCGGCCGCTCCCGAAGGTTCCACAGTTACTCTCAAACACATGCACTCGTGGCTGAAAGTTTGGAGGTTTCCCAAAAATCAATTACCCAAAAACAAATGTTTAAAAAGAAGAAAGGAGGGAGTTATTTTTTTCTCTCTTTTGTTTTGGTGTATCTTTATGTTCACCAAACACCCACTTTATATAGGATTTCAAAAGAAGTTACAAAGAACAAGAAGTAATATTTTTTTTCTGAGAAAAGTATGTGAATGTTAATAACATTAAAGGTCATTACATTTCACTTAAAGAAAACTTTCATTTGGAATAACTATGTATGTTCATCTCCCATGTAACGTATTTATTTTTTTCCTTTCTTTATCCTTTGCATTACACTAATTAATATATATAGTCACTTACATAATATTAACTCAACAATGGTCACGAGCGCTTAGAGGTATGAAGTTAAGCCAATCTTACTATCTGAAAGAGCTCAGCTTCTTAAAAGATTCTAGTTCCAAAGAACATATACATGGAGCTATGTCAACTTATGTGAGGAATTAGATCTTGAAATACCACCTAAATAACTATGACCAGAGAGTCATCCCGATAAAGTTGTCCCCTTTCCCCATACGTTCTATTAGATGAACAGTTCCCTAGCTGCAAGCCCCTAAGTGTATGAAATAAGATCAATGGAATAGATGAAAATATCAAATTCGTCCATAAAAGGATATATTAGAACATATAAAAAGATATCACTAACTATACTAACACAATATCTCTTAACTTTCAGATATGTTAGAAAGTTTTGCAATAGAAAATTCAGCTTAGTTGGTGTATCTTGTATTATCATAATTTAGCAGCATACTCTATATTCGACTCAACTAATTTTGAGTTTGAATATTCTTTTTGTTCTTACTACTTAAAAGATTTTTCGGCCTAGATATTTGTTTTGCTTCCTAAGAACTACAAACAAAATGCAATAAGCAGAGTTGAACCAAGAAGCTAACCCTAAATAAAGTTGAAAAGAAGATTTTACACCTTGATTAATAATCATGGAAGACCTTAAAAAATGTCATCTGCTATTGATTTTTCTAAGGTTAGGATTGAGTTGTCCCTCTACAAATCAATTGTGAGCATGGTGATCTAATACAGTGAAGATCACATAATTTTATTGTATAGAAAGAAATCAAACAAACACTTAAAATGTCTATGCAACATAGTTTTTTGTTAGAATGTTTTGTGTCTCACAATGTGCCTTTATATAGTTATTCTAAGACAAAAGAATCTAAGAACCATGTTGCATAACAATGACTTCAAAATCATGTCATTTTTAATTTTTTCCAAAAAAAAAAAAAGTATTTGCAAACAAAATCATTCAAAAACACCATTGACATCCATAGTATCAATCATATTGCCCAAATTTTCATTTGATGATTTTCAAGAACTTTAAGACAATGGTAAAGCTATCTGCATTTGACCCATAAGATACAAGTTGAAAGCATTCAAACAATATGTTGACTTCCCTAGGATCATCCATATTGCCCAAGCTTTTAACTAATAAATCTAAAGGACTATAGACAACGATAACGTTGTATATGTGGGACCCATAGGTACGAAACTATCTACATCAGGCCTGTATTTCTGAACCTCGCTAATGTTGAATGCGCTACACTTGATCTACAAATCCATATAACAGAAAAAACTCAGTAAAGACCACCCAAAATAATGTATAGAAAGAGAACCAATAATAATACTGGCTTACTTTCTTTTTAAACCTCCAATGCAAGATCTGTCATAGTCAATCCATCAAACAATAATTCCATATTCGTTACACACAGGTACAACTCCCTTTTTTGAACCTTGCTAGCATGCTGCTATATGTGTGTACAACATTTGAGCTACTAATCCGTAGAACAGAATAAATTGAGAAGAAACAAATACCATCTAAAATAACGTATAGAAAGAGAGAACCAACAACGATATTGATGTACTTTTTCTCTGGATCTCCAATGCAAGATCTTTCGTGATTTGTTGCATGTGGCAGTTAATTCGTGAAATAATAATATACATATTTGTTACGTGCAGGAAACACCCCGAGTTAAAGAAGAAGTTTGATGATGAAATTCGAAATGATTATTGGGGCTCTTGATTGGCTTCATGAATAATTTTCTGGATCCTACTGTCGGTTGGATTCTCTAAGTTCACCTATTATTTAGGAATAAAAGGAAAGAACCAATTGGTTTTTCATTTCATTTGCTGGAGTATTTTGAAGAACATGAACTGCTTACAATGTACTTTGGCTCTGGTTAGAGGCAAAAAATGAGTGGATAAGTTTATCATAATTCCATTACTGAAGAAATATTGAATTCTTTGATACTGGAATGCTCACCATTCAGTGTAGTGTGTATTCCAGTCTTTTTTTTGTGAACGCGATTTCTCAACATTTTCGTGGAATT
Source organism: Solanum aculeatissimum (assembly GCA_038996855.1). Classification (NCBI taxonomy): domain Eukaryota; kingdom Viridiplantae; phylum Streptophyta; class Magnoliopsida; order Solanales; family Solanaceae; genus Solanum; species Solanum aculeatissimum. The sequence goes on from JBCEWC010006488.1 coordinate 4,245, forward strand.
TTATTTTTGTGGTCTCTGTCTTGGCTATGTCAACAGGTTTTTTTTGTAGGAAAGAAAATGTGGCAGGACGAATTCATAGACTTTGATAGGAATGCAATAGTTTAGTCAATATCAACAGGGGTCGTTTTTCTTAATGGAGTTAATAGGACAATGAATGCTCTTATTTAGCATCTTTGAAGCCCTTTTCTTATTTTAAAGAGCTAATAATCAAAATTATACTTGAAGTTAAAAAAAAACCAAAAAATCCAATATATACAGGAAAATGCTCAAAATTGATACCCTAATTTTTTTCTAGAGAAATCAAAGAGTGCAAATAAAGGAGAAAAGAAAAAGCTTTTACAATTATCACATGCAATCAACCTAAACATTGTAGGAGAGAAATAGAAGTTACACCATTATCACAGATAATAATCATCAACGTTTAATGGAAAAAACCAAGCAGAAATGAAAGTCGAAAAACTTACCAATTTTTTTTTTATAAAATTTTCAGGTCAGAGACCCATTTCATTAAAAGGAAATCACTTGGTGGGCTAAAGTCCAATACAAAAAGCCCCAAAAAGACGGAACAGTAAAAAAGCCTAGCCTAAACAATATAATAAGATGCCCTAGATTTCCTATTTTGCAAACCCTATTTTTTCGCCGCTTAGGATGTACCAGTGGACTCAAAATCCTCATTTCATCTTCTTCCATTTCTGGATCTCCAACTTCCTCCATCGTATGTGTCGCTTTCCTCCTATCAGCTGTCAAGGTATCTTTCTTTCCTTTTCCGTTCTTTTCTTGTCTATTAAACTGAATTATTAATCGCAACCTTTCTTAGATGTTGTCTCCAGTAGAAACAAGTTGTGAAGAATCGCAGCCTCCTCCATCATCAGATTCCATGTAAGTGAAGTCGCATTATATTCAGTATCCCCTGCAGTTTCCCTTCTTACTTTGACTCTGTTCTTCAGAAAGCCATCTGGAGAGAGTGGCACGGTCGCTGGCTTTTGACATGGGTTGGATGGTGGTGTACGCCCTGAAAGACTATCCGATTCAGGTTCTTCCCTTTTTGCTGGTTTTGTGCACCTTTTTGGGAGCTGTATAAGCTAGATGTAGCTTTTATTTGCACTTTCCTTTTCCTAGGCCTTACTTGTTGTAAATATAGGGACTGTGCAAACATTTATGGCCTGTACTTAACTTAATCTATGGTTAGGTGCTTTGGTCCTTTTCTTTATCCTTAATGAAGGAATTCCCTGCTTGTCCATGTTTAAGATCTTCTTTGCCATGCTAGGTAGGTCTTGGTATTCGCTGAAAATTTATCTTGATTCTTTGTCAAAGGCCGTGTTAGCTAGGTAGTCTGCAAGTTGGTTGGCTTCTCTGACCACTTGAATAACTTTGATAGCCCTGTGTTCCATAGTTTTCAAAATCTCTAACACAAGTTCTATAATTTCCCAAGGAATTTTCCATTCCCTCGTGATAATATTCTTTAAGGCCATCGAGTCAGTCTCTATGATCACATTGGAGTACTGTCTCAAGGCACATAATTTGAGGGCTTCCTTGATATCTCTAGCTTCGGCAATTGTGTTGGTTGCCAAACCTATAACATTGGATTCTTCGTATATTAAATCTCCCCCCTAATCTCTAATGCAAAATCCATACGAACTTGTTCCTGGATTTTCTTTACTAGTTCCATCTGTGTTGCATTTAATCCATCCACTTTGAGGGGCATTCCATTTGATAATGCTGACATCAAGGCTTGGTCTATACTTTTGTAATATATCAAAGCTATCACACCACTCTATAGGTACCTTCTTCCAGTCCAGGAAAGTAGTCCTAATTAGGAACTGGATCAATTTTTGACAGTTATTTTGAAGTTTCCAATAGGTGACTACTTTCCCATGTCGAATAGCATTTCTTCTTTTCCACAACTCCCACACAAGGATGGCTGGAATGGCATATAGGATAGTTTTAGCTCTTAGAAATTCTGTATGTCTCCACCATTCCTTGATTGTGGCAAATAGGTTTCCTCCATCTATGCTGTAACCTGCACAAGTAACAAACTGCCTCCATAGCTTCACAACTATGGGGGCTGTTAGAAATAGATAGTTCATATTCTTCTCATTACCAGTGTCACAACAATAACATTTGGACACTACTGGTATCCCCATTCTTCTGAGAGTATCATCAGATGGGATCCTCCTCTTAAGTATTCTCCATAGAAAAAAAAAGATTTTGTAAGGGAGGCCTTTCACCCAAATCATTCTAGTCCATTCACAGTGTTTCTCCTTCTTTCTTAATAATTGGAAGGCTGATTTGACAGAGAAGGTTCCTGATGTGGAACTTAACCACCAGGCCTTGTCTGACATGTCTCCTATGCAAGGGTTAATTTCTTGAATAATATGATTCGCCATGTCAGTTGAGATCGTGTCTTTCAATTTATTCTCATCCCATGAACCATCCTGGATAAACTCATTGATCTCAATTTCTGATTCTTCTGCCATGTCTCCCTCTGTATAATATAAAGCACCTGCCTTGGTCCAGTTATCAAGCCAGAAACATGAGCTACCTGCCTTCACTTGCCACCATATGAATGGCTCCATCTCCTCTCTAATAGAAATCATGTTTCTCCATATGCTGGATGCTCCTCTACTTAGAGCCAGGGTAGGATGTAATTTTTTGCAATACTTATTCCACAGAAAGGTGTACCACAGAGTACCAGTAGAGGTTCTGAAATTCCACCATTGCTTGGCTATCAAGGCCTTGTTAATATCCACCAATGTCCTAAATCCAAGTCCTCCCTCTTCTATCGGATAACATAAGTCATCCCAGGCTACCCAGTGCTTTCTCCTTTCTGCTGCTGAGTTGCCCCAAATGAATTTTGCAAACAATTGATAGACCGATCTAATGACTCCTTTTGGAGGGATCATAGCTGATAGTAAGTGAATAGGCATCGATTGTAGCACATAATTAATGAGAGTATATCTGCCTCCAAATGATAAAAATCTATACTGCCAGGCCAAAATTCGCCGAGAGATTTTCCTTAAGTTATTCTCAAAATATTTGTTCTTTTGTCTTCCATAGAAAACTGGGCAACCTAAGTACATAAATGGGAAATCTCCTTGTTTAATACCTGTATGTTTTTGAAGTCTAATCGAAAAGATTAACGGGGTTGTTTCATGCAAATAAAAGAAACTCTTTGATTTGTTAATGAGCTGCCCCGACACTTGTTCATACCTCTGCATCATGTTCCTCATTTTAAGTATCGATCTCCTATCCCCTGAGAAAAATAAGATGATATCATCTGCATAAGCCAAATGATTTATTTTAGGACTCCATTTGGGCATGCCATACACTTTGAAATCTGGGTCCTCAAGTAGACTGTTGAGCCCTCTAGACAGTGCCTCCGCAGCTAGGATAAATAGGGTGGGTGAAAGTGGGTCCCCTTGTTTTAATCCCCTAGAATATTGGAATAAACCATAGGATTGACCATTGACTAACACCAAATACTAATTGTTGGAAAGTAACCTCCATACCATATCAACAATAATCTCCGAATAGCCAAACTTCCTAAGCACTTTTGTCAAGAAGATCCAGGACACTCTATCATAAGCCTTAGCCATATCAAGTTTGACCACTACATTAGTTAATTTGTTCCTTCTATTAATGTCTTTGATGATTTCTTGAGCAAGCACCACATTCTCAATAATACTCCTCCCCTTAACAAACCCAGATTGATTCTAGGAAATCAATCTAGGTAAAACCCCTGCCAGTCTATCATGGACCCCTCTTGATATCACTTTGTTAATGAAGCAACTCAGACTAATTGGTCTTAAGTCTCCAAAAGATTTTAGCATCTCTTTCTTTGGTAATAAGACTAGATTCGTGTGTGTTACATACCTGGGAAGTTCTTGGCCATAGAAAAACGCCCTCACTACCTGGGTGATATCGTTTTTAACTATATCCCAGCATTGTTGAAAGAACCTCCCCGAGAATCCATCCGGACCCGCCGCGCTGTCTCCACTGAGTTCAAAAACCGTTGTCTTCACTTCCTCCTCATCAGGTAATCTGGTTAACTTTGAGTTCTCATCCTATGTGATCATCCTGGGGATATAATAAAGAAAGGAAAAATCCTGTCCTTGCTGTTCTTCCGTAAACTGATTCCTGAAGAAATTCACAGCTTCCCTTCTTATGTCTTCCGTCGAATTCAATATATTTCCTTGTCCATCCGCGATTTTATTCAATTGTAATTTCTTTCTCCTGCCTTGTACTAGGGAGTGAATTTTTTTTGTATTTCTATCACCTTGCGTAAACCAGGTCAGCCCTGATTTTTGCCTCCAAAATTCCTCTTCAATCTTAAGATACCTTTTGAGATCTGCTTCCGCCTTGCTCAGTTGAGCTCGGCTTTCAGGAGAGTGGTCTAATTCCAGTTGAGCTTCCTTTACTTGGATCACATCTTCCAGGGTAGTTTTTTTAATAAATATATTGTCGAACACCTCTCTACTCTACGTTGTTAGAGCAAGTTTGACTCTTTTCAATTTGCCATGAAACACCATGAAGGGACTGCCACTAAAATCTATTGTCCAATTTCTTTTTACCACCTCATGAAAATCCTTATGATGGCACCATAAATTTAGGAATTGAAATGGTTTGATAGTATTGCCCATTCCAGTCCTGCATATAAAGTGTAAAGGTGCATGATCCGATCCCCGTCTGACAAAATGTTGTACCTCACTGTTGGAAAAGCTTTCCTGGAATTCCACATTTGTCAGGATTCGGTCCAATCTTTTAATGATGCATGCCTCATTAATTCTTCCGTTCCACCAAGTGTATTTGCTTTCTGAAAACTTGACTTCCGTTAAGGCACAGTTATTTATACACTGAGCAAAATCTAGAGCTTCTTGTTGAGTAAATTTTAATCCTCCCAGTTTCTCCTCTTCGTTTAAAATAACATTGAAATCTCCTCCTACAATCCATGGACAGTTCAATGTGACTAAATTTTCCAATTCCTCCCATAGCTCTAATCTGTCTAGTGCAGTACATCTAGCATATACGACGGTAATGAAAAAAAATTTCCCCCAAGCAGAGAATTTCATAGTAATTTTTTGTGGTGAGTTACTGACCACCAGCCCAACCCAATCTTGTTTCCAAAATATCCAAATCTTCCCTGATGTGTTAGCAAAAGCATGGTGAAATCCTATTTTTGTTTTGTAGTGATCTAGCTCTGCAGGATCCTGAACGGTTCTATTAAAGCTATGAATGAATAATGATGACTTCTATTAAGATCCATCAACCTCCCAAAATCATTTTAGGTATTGACAGATCTTATATTCCAGAATAAAGCCTTATCTATCATTGGTCACAACTTAATGCCCTTCCCTTATTACTTCTTATTTTCACTTGTAGCGGAATGATCGATCTTCCTCATTTGGATTTAAGGTTATTGGTGTGTCTAGGGGATAGATCCCTAGCTTTACTCACTTGAGCTATGTTATACTCTAGGCCTTCACCATCCTCTAAATCAGTAACGTGCTGCGAAGTGTCTAAAATTTCCTCATCTTTATCTGGGGAATTACTGGAGGAGACAGTTTCCCTATAATTGTCACCTTGTGTCAAAGCGTTATTACCCGTCGTCTCTTCAAGTTCAATGATCTTCCGATTTTGTTCTCCCAAGCCTTCTTTCTCTTTGATGGTATGTATGTTATAACCCTGTGCACTAAGCAACTTCACCTTGTCCATATTTGGAGTGTTTGATTCAACTATCTTGTCTTTCCCTTTATCCTCCACCGTCTCCTTTGTAAAGACTTCATTGACCTATTCCTTTGTTGTCTGATTTGAAGGTGTTTTTTCCTGATGTTGTAAGGCTGTCTCCTTTCCAATGTCTGGCTGTTAAGAATTCCCTTTCATTGTCCCCAATGTATCAAATTTATTTTTAGTACGAACTTTCCATTTTTGTTGTGGCTGACCTCTGCGTCCCCCTGTCTTTCTCTTTTGTTCCTGGAACTTCCCCTTAGCATTCGGTTCCCTATTGAGGACTATCGCAGACTTGTCCGTGTTCCCTGGCACTTTTGATTCGGTCTGTTCCTTGCTATTATTTTTTGCCTTGGTGTCGATGAACAACTCTGGATGCTTGACATAACACTGTTCCTCATCATGTCCTTGAATTAAACAAGTAGTACAATATTTGGGAATGTAATCATATTTTATCTGGATCCACTTTTCCTTGACTTCCTCCGTTCCGTTCTTCACACCGATTTTGATGCGCTTGGGAAAATCACCCAGCAGATCCACTTCTACCTTGACTCTCGCGCAACTTGGTCTAGTTTGATTTTTTTTGCCATGTCTACCTGTAGGGGTCTTCCCACTGCAGTCGCTATTGAGAAGATTGTGTCTTCTCCAAAGAAATTTGGCGGCAACGAAGGAAACAATATCCATGCTATCGCCGTAGTGGTTTCCTCCTCTGGATTAAACATCGGATCCCATTTAAGGGTTCTCATAGGGAAAGATTTGTTTTTTTGTGTGATGTAAAAAATAGGTTTGGATAAAAGATGTACGTAGTCCTCCAACAGCGAAGCCCTTATGAGGACGTGTCTGTTGCTAAGCAATCCGATTTTGCAATCTCCCTTTAATTCACACTGTTTAGGGATAATAGTTTTCAACTCTTGAATTTCTGTCCACCCACAGGAAAACTTACCTATCACAGCATATTGAAGGTTTTCATTGATGACCATCTGGTCGACTTTCGTTTGTTCCCATTGTATAATCGGTTCACCGTGTAAATATGAGATTGGTTTTAATGGAATAGGTTGTGACAAAGCAGGTTTAGGTTTAAGAAGACTGACATAAGAAGAAGGTGGATTACCTGGTGGCGCGGTCCCTCCCGGACCGCTGGCCGGATTGGCCATAGATTGACTGGCGACGGCGGCAATGTTAGGGTTTTAGAGAGAATTTAAATAACTTTATCCTACCTGGAAAGAAAAAAAAGATTAGAATATGGTTCTCATGATCCTTTTTGTTAGTACAATTACACACATTTTTTTTCCTAAAAAAAAAAAACTTACCAATTTTGTTGTTGAAAGAGATTGATTTTAGATTGGTTCCAATGAGATCTTCCGATAGCCGAAGAACTTACCAATTTTGATGAAGTTTTAGTGGTGTGTTTTGGAGATGCGGGGGTATTTTTTTTATGGAGATTGGTGAGGTTATGGAGAAGTGACGGAAGAATTTAGAATTGTGTGGGAACACATTGAATGTTGCTAGGGATGGCAATGGGGCGGTGCGGGGCGGGTTTAGAGCTATGCTGGGCGGATGCGGGTTTAATGTTATGTGAGGCGGGACGGGTGCGGGGCGGGTTGAAATAATTATTTTTAAAACTAATGTGGGGCGGGGCGGGTTCAAAAAATCAAATAGTAATTCGAAGAAAATTAAATATTTGTAATTAGTAAAAATCAAAGCTATAAATTTTTTATATTAAACATTCACTTTAATTTTATTTTTTTCTAAAATTTAAATTATACATGTCCGATAAATTATTAGTTGTTAAAACGTTAATTAGAAACTTTTAATTAACGATTAAGAAACTATTGTTGAAATGTCAACTAAAAATAGTAAATTAGTGAAAAATTAAAAAAAATTATGAATTCTAATTTTTCATATTAAATTCAATAAAAAAATAAAAGAACTTCAAATTTTAAGCGGGGCGGATCTATGCGGGGCGGGTTGAAAATGAAAAAAGTCTCCGTGCAGGATGGAGCAGTTTAAAAAACTTACGGGTTAAGCTCAACCCGCTCCGCACCCGCCCCACACCCACCCCATTGTCATCCCTAAATGTTGCTGAATGAAAATGGTCGTACACGTGTTTATAGTACGTACATAGCCAATGGAACACATGTTACTATGTTAGTTATTGAAAGAGGACACAAACATAGCTATTCTAATTGACCAATTTGCTTATTTATGGTACAACATAGATTGCTTTTTGTACAACATCTTAATACTCTATTCATTCAAAATTCTTCCAACAATTATCAGATAAACAACAAATATCACAATAAGATCTGAAGAGAACTTTGAATGTGAGCAGGGTTCACTTATAAATAAGAGAATATATATATATGTATATATATATATATATACATATATATATATATATGTATATGTATATATATATGTATATATATATATATATGTATGTATGTATATTTTGTTATTGTGTACTATTCCTTTTTGGATACAAAATATTATTTATGAACTCTCTAACTAAAAGTACTAAAATTTATGAACTACTACGAACTCTCTTCCAAAACGTATCATAAGATAACCTAAAAATCTATTTATAATGTTTAAAATACAAAACTAACTCTAACTAGGAAAGCTTGATCGGCAGGCTCTACGGGCATACTTTACGGGCCATAACATTTCTACAGACTGTAGTCGGGCTTTCGTGGACTTCATCTTCATAACTGGGGTGACTTCTATGAGACCCTTCTATGGGTCATATAAGACTCGACAGATCATGGAGGATTTCATCTAATGACTTTCAAGTAACTCCCCAATCTTTGATCCTCAGGGCACGACAGCTGATTTACGACTCGTATAATGATTTACGGTTCATCAACTCGCTCATAGATTAAACTTTTCAAAATCACCCTTTAGTGAAATTCGCTACCACTCCCTTTCTAAGGCCCGTGGAATAATCCACGACCTATAAAAGGTTTTGTGAATCCTAAAAATTGCACTTTCAACTTACTTTTCCAAAAATCATGTCAACCCTATAATCTTGCAAAATAAACATAAAAACACATCAAATCTAACAACATCACTTTGAGAACACATAAAATTCGAAGTTTTAAACATCAAAAGTGATATATTTTGGTAGCACATCAACACCCTCAACTTATAATTATTGTTTGTCCTCAAGCGACGGACTCAATCTACATAAGCAACACACAGACCTTAGTCTAATGGCAAACATCATATCAAACTCAAGCACAAATACTCACTCCATTCAAAACCACATATCAGATAGCTATCAAAAAAACCAGTGCAGATCAATATCTTCGACACTGCAACTCTGACAAGCAAGGTGACCATTGATAAGCAATAATCACTAACTTAGTCTAATATTAATAATGCAATGCAAGTGCCCTTACCGAAAGAAGTCTTGTCTCACTCTCATAGTGATATTTTTAAATTCAATACTTGGGACTGCACAAAACCACTCACTCTTATAAAATATATTCAAACACTATGATCAATACCATATGCTTGCCCCTATACTCAAGACTATGACCTTTGAATAATCAGATTAGGATCACTTTAGGACTTTCTAGGCTTGCAACGTAGGCTCAAAAGGCTTTAGTGTGATGTTCTGGGAACATAGTGACTAAAGGCCCTCCTGGACACTGCATTTTTCTACACTTTTGCCCTACCAACCTATCACTTTCATCACATTCTCCCTTTTCCACTCATTCTAAGACTTTGTAGGGTGTTTTACTTTTATTTTTAGTTCATTGCCTTGTATTTTCACATTCTTTTGCTTTTTATCACAACAAATAAACAATTTTTTCTTCTTCTTGTACCCTTTTTGACATTTTTCTCCTTTTTCTGTATCACTAGTTTTCTCTTCATTTTTCATGACTTCTCCTTACACCAACCACCCTCTACTTAGGCTTTTGTCCTCAGTCGAGGTGCACAATATCCATCCTTTAAACCAGGGCCACTGTGGGTAGCCACCCTCAACTTAGGCTTTTTGCCTCAGTCAAGGTACACAATGTTCAAGGAAGGACCAAGGCTAATTTCAGGGTTTATCATTCATTAAGGGTTAGGTTACTTAGGTATTTACAAGGAAAAGGTACATATCAGGATCAAACATTGGGATCAAGGGATACATAACACATTTGGTTGGTCATTTAGGCTAGGTGGACTAATAAGAACAATAGCCAAATACTCTTTCTCTAACCAACTAACCTACAGGTCTAAGTCAGAATAACAGGGCAAGTTCTGAATTAAAACACAATATATGAATCATGCAAATAAGCTCTCACACACGACACTGATTACACTATCAACATAGACTCTCAAATCATGCTTTTCAATCAAAATTCAACCTAACTTATTAGAACGAGCATCTGTCAAGCATTCAAACATGCATGATTGTTATCAAGACTAACTAACCAAAAATTTAGTGGGTATAATTTTTCCATAAAAAATGAACATATGCCATAGAAATCAGTACTATATGCTACTAGTCGTTTCAATTGAAATTAAATATCCATAGGAAAAAAAATACACACAAAAAACCCTTTGGAATAAAAAATTGAGATGGTTATAGGAAAAAGTTACTCAGACTTCACTGAGGCCTATAACTACCCACACCCCCATTGAAAAAGTTGTGCATTGTCCTCAATACACACAAAATATCAAAACAAAGAGCAGGATTCAAAAGAATATACCTGGGATCCACGAGCCCCATTCATGACTCGTAGGTATTTCTACATGTCATAAAGTCTACTCGTAGACTGAAGTGCACATAAGATTGCTCACTGGATTTTTCCATGATTTGGTATACGGGTTGTACAATAATGTATGACCCATATAGTCAGTTGTAGAATCACTCCTTGTTGTCTTTTCAATCCAAGTTGGCTGACTTGGTCTTGTACCTACATAAGCTGCACAAAACACATTGTTACCCTATATGTCAACAATATAATATCCATACTTTACACTCATAAATCAAAATAGAAAGAAAAAAATTAAACTACTTACAAGTTCAAAGGCTAAAAACAAAACAAAAACTACTAATATTGAACATTATTTTAGGTTGCCTCCTAAGTAACGCCTAATTTATTATCGCAACACGACTTGGACCATCTGATTACTCAGACTTCATCAATGGTCAAAACCCCCATCTTTAGCTCATCTAACTGCTTCATTGACTGATAGATATTAAAGACAACTTCTTCATCATTCACACGAAACTTGAGTTGATCAGATTTCATGTCCACCAGGGCTTGCCCAGTGGCTAGGAAAGGCCTTCTCAAGATGATTGGGATTTTAAAGTCGACCTCGCAATCTAGGATCACAAAGTCTGCAGGGAATATTTATTTCTCAACTTTGACTAGGACATCATACGATATCCCCACAGGCTTCTTTACTGTCTAGTCAACCATCAACAACCGCATGTTTGTGGAGTAAGGGCTCCCAAGCCTAGATTCCTGAAGACGGCAAGGGGTATAAAATTTATACTGGCACTTAGATCATATAGTGCCCTTGCAAACTCGACATTACTAATGGTGCATGGAATGGTGAATGCTCCAGGTTCTACTCACTTCTGTACCAAGGACCTTGTAGATATCACACTGCAATGTTAGAGTTCTTAAGAAAGCTCCTAACTCACAGTACACGTCTTTGTGACCAATCCTTTATGAACTTTGCATACTCAAGTATTTTCTCCAATGCTTCAAGAAGTGGGATGTTGAAGGAGAATTGTCTCAGTATGGAGAGGAAGTGCTTAAATTTACCTTCCTCCTTTTTTTTTTCTTGAGTCTCTGAGGGAAGGGACGAAGAGGTCTAGGAATGGGTTTTAATTTCTGTGGCGTTGGCGCTGCATCACCCTGCCCATCCTTAGCACAAATATCTCTACCATCAGCATGCTCACTCTCAACCATCTCCTCACGAATAATGTAACATCATCTCCAATTGGCATTAGAGGATCAACAGTCTACTGTTCACCATGCGTCATGACTGCCATACACTACCCTTCATTCTTAGGATTTTAAACTGTGTTGCTAGGAAGAGTACCTCTCTTAGAGCTGGATTTACATCTAACCGAACTATTGCTCAAACTGCTTGATAAACACAGAATGAGACTCAATCTTCTGATTAATGTTGGAGATATCAAATTTCATCTCTTTCAGTGTCTCATCATGAGTGTCAACCTTTTTCAATAGTTGATCAAACATCTCCTTAACTCGAGATGTGCCAGCACCACAATCTCGATTGTGTGATAAAATATATAGACCATTCTTGTAGCCATCTCTGCATTTCCATTCAATATATCTATCATAGCCTCTATTCTTGTCATAGCAACCTCCTCTGTTGTTATCTCTGAAGGCAACATCCCTACCAAAGTTTCGACCTTGGTTCCCTTGACCTTGGTGCCAAAAGTCCTAATTAGACCCTTGAGTGTTGGTCTAAAAACCCGCTATTTGATCTATAACAAAATAAGTGTCCTCCTCAAAATAAGGCTCCTCGTAGACGGGTTGTTGTGGAGGCTAATGAGATACTGCATTCACTCTTTGTTGGTTCCGCTTCATCAACAACTTCACATTAATATTAATTCGTGCAAGCTCCTGCATTACTTTTTGACTTGCCCCTGCTTGCACTGAATTGGTACTGACTGAGAATGAGCTTTTTGTAGTAGCTTTATCCTTTGTCCCCCATACACGATTTGTCTTGACCACTCTCTTCATTCTTTGTGCAACCTTATGAAATGGACAATCTATGAACGAGCCTCCCATGATGGTGTCAGCAATTGCTTGGCTATTCTCGTCCAAGGCTTTGAAAAAGATCTGTACTAAGGCTTTATCAATAATTTTGTGGTCCGGGAAATTTCTCAAGCACCTAGTAAATCTCTCCCATGTGGTACTAAGAAAATCACCAGACACCTTCTTAAAGTATTTGATCTGCGCTTTCAACTTTAACTTCTTTGAGATTGGGAAGAACCTCTCCAGAAAGACCCTCTGCAATTCTGCCCAAGTGATGATTAAACTCTGTGGGAGCTTGGATAACCATAGTATTGTGTTACCTGTGAGAGAAAGTGGGAAAACATGGAGCCCAATGGCATCTATAGACAGATTCTGGTTTCCCATCATGCTCTTACAAATGAATACAACATTGTGCAGATGGTTATGCGAATCTTTTGATGGTAGGTCGGCGAACAACCGGTGATTTTGTAGTATCTGGAGTAACCCACTCAACATGATGAAATTTGTGTCATCCGACAGTGAAGGTAACACAATAGCTCCTATGACGTCCATTGCCATAGGGCCTAACCGATATTGATTCCATTGATTTTTGTGTCTATATGATCCTGTGGTGGTGGATTTAGTAGAGGTGAATTGTCATTGTTTGGAATAAATGTTGCATTTATCACATTATCAACAGCGTTGGTCGCGTTCTCTTGGGTCATTCTCCTCAACATCCTTTGGATCTCTAGGTCAAACAAAGTTAAGACATTGCCTCGACTCTGAATGTTGTGCATACACTAAACCTGTACACTGACATAAAATAAAAATAATATGAAATATAAAATTAAGGAAATAAAGATTAATCCCCAAATTACTTGAACTAAACAAGTCTAGCCGTATTCCTCGGCAACGACACCAAAATATTTAATGTCACCCAAGATGAGCCTCCTTTTTTAAGGCTAAAGCAGTCATTGTCAAGTAAATAATCTAACCAAGGTTATGATCGAACCCACAGGGAATAAGGTAGACTCCAGAATAATTTAATTGCAAAATGGGGTGATTAACTTACTTATCTCCTGAGGAGGGGTTGTAATTTAGAGTAAAGAAACCTAAACTAAAGCAAGTGGTGTAAAATCAATAGAAGAGCTAACTAGGGTGATGTGTTTCCCATGATTTCCTAACTCGGTATTACCAAATAATCATAATCTTTTCCAGTGTGTAGATGTAGAACGGTAAGTTAAGTTTACCTAAACCTTTGATCCAGCATAGGGGTAAATTTCACCATGGGGTTTGATCCACCTTCGCGGTGTGACATTACTAACACTTACATATAGTCCTTGTACAGCCTCCCCTTGATCTAGTTTGGTTGATTAGACGAGAAAACATCAATCGATTCCTATTAATTATTCTCTTTTCCTATTCATTACCTCCTTGATCTGGCAAGTAACACTAGGCGAATTCTAACGTTGTTCATCCGTTAAAAAGCATTTAGATGAAGAGAATTAATTAATACATTTATACACTCCTTCCAAGAATTACAAATTATCTGGTTTTACCTTGTTAGTTCTTCATGGTTCCTACAACCCTAGGTGTGGATTTAGCTACTCATAACTATTGTAGATGCAAGAATTATGATTAAAAAAATAACATAATTGAGCACTTACACGAATGAATTTAAACACAAAAAATCCAATTCTTCAATGAAAATTACAATTACAAATCAAGAACACAAAATATTATTTATCTCTGACTAAAAGTACTAAAAATTATGAAATACTATGAACTCTTTGCCAAAACTTATCTTAAAATAACCTAAAAACCTATTTATAATGTTTAAAATATAAAATCAATTTAAAATAGGAAAGCTGGATTCGGTAGGCTCTACGGGCATACTCTACTACCTGTAACATGTTCCATGGCTCATAGTCGAGCTTTCGTGGACTTCATATTCAGAACTGGGTGACTTCTATGAAACCTTCTATGGGCTGTATAAGATTCTACGACCCGTAGAGGGTTTTGTCTAATGATTTTCTAGCAACTCCCCAATCTCTGATCCTCGGGTACGACAACTGATCTACAACGCGTATAATGATTTATTGATCATCAAATCGCTCGTAGATTAAAATTATGAAAATCACCTTTCATTGAAATTCACTACGACTCTCCTTCTACGACCTGTGGAATAATTCATGACTTGTAAAGGATTTCGTGAATCCTCAAAAATTGCACTTTCAACATACTTTGCCCAATCATGCCAACCCTATTATCCTGTAAAACAAACATAAAAAACATATCAAATCTAACTTTCAAGACTTTTTTGTCACTCTTAGTTAACTCTCCCGAGACACATGTTAAGCACATAGTCAAATAACTTACACCCAATTTTAATATCTGAAACTTTTAGAAACCTACTTATTTAAAATCATCAATTTTCTTTAATTCTTCATCTTCTTCCTCTCTTAAGATTTAAATTTAAGCTTTTACTTCATAAAAAAAATAGTTTGCCAAAATTTATCTGCTACTTCTTATACTCTATATCAGAGTCCATAAGTACTAACAAAAACACTCATATGAATGGTGTTAATGCCCATATTCTTTCTAATCGCATTTGGTTCTGAGAGTCTCTCTCTGTAAGTCAAGTCTCACGAGAAATTTGAGTGGAGGGTGACAAAAAAGTTTCTAACTAAAAAAAATGTTACATGTTGACCAAGGTCAAGTCAAATCTTTTATTAATTAGGAGATTAAGTTAAATGGGGGGGGGGGGGTGAAGTGTAATTTTAAACTTGTTAAACTTTTAAAAAATATAAATATCACAATAGATGGTAAATGGTGATAAATGACAGTTATTTAAAAAAAAATTAAAATCCTTTCACGTCATTTCTTATCAGTTTTTACCTATTCAACTTCTTTCTCTTGTCAAAAATTCTCTCAAAAAATTTATAGCAACTCACAATAACTCACAATAAATTTATTTGTTAATTTTTTCTCTATTCAGCTTTATCGTTATCGTCCTTGTCACTGAGACATTTCTGACGGTAACTGAATTCTTTTTCTTTTTTCTATTAGAATTTTTATGTTAGGATTTTATGTTTTTGTTGAAGTAAAAATAGTGATTTAGGTTAAAAAAGGAGAACATGAATTGCATATATTTTGTTTTTGCATGTCCTAATAAACAACATATTTATTGCTATTATTATGAGTTGTACATATTTCATTGTGGTAAACAATAAAGGTGTGTATATTCTTGTTGTTATTATTCTGGTTGCTTCATGAACTATCTAACATGATTTGACATGATTATGGGCCGTGGATACTTCCATGAGTCGTAGGGAGATTTTATGGGTTAGATCCAGTGAAGGGCCTAGTTTCAGAAGCTACATTCATGAACTATCTGACGAGCCGTAAAAGTTTTCATGAGTCGTGGAATGGTTTCGTGCCTAGAGAATCAGAGTTTAAGCAGTTTCAAAAAAGATATCAAATGAACCCCTCGCGAGCCATAAGTCAAAGTACGACCCATAAGAAGATCTCATGGATTTGAAGCCAGTTTTTGAAAGTTGTAGAGTATAAAGCCCAGGTACGAACCGTGGATCTCTATACGGTCCGTAATCCCGTCCGTAAAAGTTGTTGATGCTAGTTTTCATATTTTATTTTGGATTTGTATTTTACTTATTATAAATAGATTTTTTAGTTTTTTATCTACAGAACACTGGAGAGACGTACCAGATATATAAAAATAGAAGAGAAACACTTTGAAAACTCTTCTTTTGTGATTTTTACATTGGTTTAATACATTGTGATTTCTTGTGAAGATTGAGATTCCTTGTTCTTAAATTCATCATTGTAAGTGATTAATTATGCTATCTCTTAACATGATTTCTTCATCTACAATGACCAAGCATAACTAAATTCACAACAATATTGTGGGAACCTAAAAGAACTAATAAAGTAAAATTCGAATAATTCATAATTCTTGGAAAGTGTGCATGCATGTGTTAATTATTTCTCTTTGAGGTGAATGCTTTTTAACGGTGGCCAACAATAGAACTTGCATTGATTCTTATCGACTGGATCAAGGTGGTAAGGAATGGAAAATGAGATTAATTAACAGGATTCAATGTGATCCCTCTCGTCTAATCAATTAAACTGGATCAAGAGAAGGTTGTATTGGAACAATAGATAAGGGTTAATAATGTTACACTGCGAAGATAGATCAAATCACTTAGTAAAATTTACCTCTCCCCTGGATCAAAGGGTTTGGTAAACTTAACTTACCGTTTTGCATGCTACACACTAGAAAAGATTATGATTATCTGGATATACTGAGTTAGGGAATCATGGGGAATACAATACCCTAGTTACTTCTTCTACTGATTTTACACACTTGTTTCTAGTTTAGGTTTTCTTACTACAATTACAAGACCCCCTTTTCGGGAGATAAGAAGGTTAATTCAACTCAAATTGCTTGTAATTACTCTAGGTCTAACCATATTCCCTATGGGATCGACCTAACCTCGATTAGGTTATATATTTTGACAGCGACCGCTTATCCTCTAAATGGAGGTATAGCTTGGGTGACATTAGGGTATTAGTCCATCTAAAAATATTTCAATTCCGTATACACCTATTAACAATCAGACGAGAAAACAAATTTCAAAAGCACCAGAAAGTGCCAGAAGAAAGAGGATTGTTAAGCCTTTTATTGTGATGACAACAATCGAGTGGCAACCGGTGAATATCTACAAGCATGCAAAGAGTGAATCGTACAAGAAAATCAAAGATATCTTGAATGTTAAAGATCCACGAAAATAGTGTTATACAATGCATGAATTTAATTTTGAATACTTTGATATGACGTCCAACATGAAAAAGTGATGGGAGGATTGAATAAGTTCTAATAAATTTTAATTTATTTTTTTTATCATAGTGTGTCAGTAGATATAACACTTGTTGCAATAGTTTTTTGTGTTATTACAACAATTGTTTATTCTACTGAAGCGATTGTTGTTATAACATACTTATTATTTGGAAATTACAAAGAAAACACCAAATATGTCCAAGTCTAATAAAGTATAAGTCCCACACTAAGGATGTAATTTTGGCCCACGGGTTAGTATTAGAAAGGGACAAGATTGGAAGCTCAAATGAATAGATAAAGGGCCTAGGTACATTTATCATACACTTGATAATTTAGGCCCAAACCAAGTGAAAGGAAAAAGGAAAAATGGGCAGCCAAGGCCCTCCAAATTGAAACCTGCTAATGCCCAAGTGAAATGGCTAAGTAGGTGAATCACCTACTTGATTTAATATTTCATAAAATATAGTACAAAGTCGGCCAAGATGGGTCCATTTAAAAGGGATTAAAACCAGCCTCTTCAAGTCATTTAAAGTTGGACATAAATAAGATTGTTTTCTAAGTTTTTTCGTTGTTCTCTTTCAACTTCATACAACAGCTCTCACAACCTCACTAGGGTTCTTGAAGATCCCTCAACCTTGAAGGTTAACATAAGTAAAAATCTTGATGGATTGAGTATAATTCTTCCATGAAAAATAAGAGAGATATGTTTGTTATGCTTGTGTCGGAATTTTGGACAACATGGGTTCTAAAACTTATTTCTCACTTTTCTAACTTATTAGAGGCTTTTATATACTTTGATGGCTTAATTATGAAGGGAGATTGAATTTCCTATGGGGTTTAGGTCGGAAATAATAAATCAAGATTGCAGCACCATTTTTTGTTTTTCTTAAAAATGAGTTCTTATGTGGTCTCTTAAATGTGCTTTTAGTAGGAACTTATGGGGTGATGATTGGGCACTGTGGCATCATGTCCCCCATCTATTTTGGGACTATTTTGGGTCTATTTTGGTGTCACAACTGGAATAGGGGGACTAGATGTGACATGGCGAAAGAGGACCCGAAGACCCTCGATCAAGAAATCATAGAATCATTACACTCATCATCGGTTCGAAAACGCGGAAGCTAAAGCATGTAGAACATAAGATCTAAGGATTTAGGGACTTGGGACTCAAGCTATGGGGACAATACGGGAAGGGGATAGTCATGCTTGCATATATCACATAGTCATACATCATACATAACATTCAAGCCATTATCATAACATGAGAACATAATCATGAGACATGCTAATTAACATCATATATTTAAGCAAAGATCCAACATACAAGCCAAAACGTACTAGAGTAAAGATTTGTCCAAACATGCCTCTACATAGATGAGCAGGGCCTCGACAAGCTTTGAGGCTCACCCTCAAGTCAAGA
>JBCEWC010006489.1:0-22962 GCA_038996855.1 Solanum aculeatissimum
CTTTATTGTGCTAACCCATATCTTTGTCTACATGTTCTACTCATGTAGGTGCAGGTGACGAGCTCTATCTTCCTACTAACGAGCTTTGACTTAAAAAGCTATCTCTTGTGGTGAGCCCTTCTTCCAAGGGAAATAGCCTCCTATCCTCTAGACTTAGTAGTTTATTTCTATTTTCGTTAGACTTTTGAGGGTGAGCCCGGACTTGTCGTGGCCCCCCGTCACTTCAGTAGAGGCATGTGTTGGACTTATGACAATACTGTTATGTTAAATGATTACTTGATGTGCTATTAAATCATATTTAGATATTGGATTTGTTTTGTATATTTCGAATGCCATTAAGTTATGTGTTACGCTTCCGCAAATCTTGAGTAAAAGGGGTTAGTTTGGTACTATAA
Organism: Solanum aculeatissimum; assembly: GCA_038996855.1. NCBI lineage: Eukaryota > Viridiplantae > Streptophyta > Magnoliopsida > Solanales > Solanaceae > Solanum > Solanum aculeatissimum. Next base: position 396 of record JBCEWC010006489.1, read on the forward strand.
TGGCTTGATTGAGAGCCTTCGGGTTCTCCTTCGCCATGTCACATCTAGACCCCCTAACCGGGTCGTGACAGTGCGGGGCTAGGTGGTCGACATATCAGAGAAGACCATTCGGTGAATGCTGTTTGGACCCAAGTTTTGGTCCCTTATTTTATAGAAGAGTTCGATCACAAAGTGGGGCAGGCACGTGACTTGGGAGTCATGAGGGACCCGGTGCGCCAGACCTATTTGATGAGGTGGGTAGCTACCCACATTACTACTGAAGGACCTGACCCTGCTTGGGTAGCCATATCTTCGGAGCCTATTGTCAAGGATTCACTTAGCTTTCCCACCAAATTTTGGTGGGCGATGGTTCGCTCAAAGATTCGGCCTACAGTTGTGGATAATACTTTGACACCGGAGAGAGCTGTTTTGGTAGCCAAAATCTTGGTTGGCTATGCTATCAACTAGGCTGCATTGATCATCGAGTATATACATGAGGTAGCCCTGAGGAGGTCCACAATGATCCCCTTCCAATTCTTGAAACACCATCTATGTTTGACGGAAGGGGTTCGTATTTTGCATCTTGTGGACATACTACTGGATATGCAGTGCATACTAGATGCCAGCCTGATCAAGGCTGAAGAGAATCCACTTGCTCTGCGTAGGACACCGACGCCACATATTGTACTTCCACACTTGCCTGCCTCTGTGCCTACAACTGAGCCCTCTTGTTCGACCACTCCACAGACTATAGAGGCCCCCCCACAGACTAAGACTGCTGAGGAGAGGTGGCCCACTATTGCTACTGCTATTGTCCCTGAGTCTGTATTCACTACTTTAGCACCTACCGACATCGTATTTGTGTTGGCAACATTTTTTTCAGGAACTAGCACAGAAGCTGACACATGCTGAGTCACATTTGGCTTAGCTACTACAGCAGTTGAGGCCCTGGGTTTGCCAGGTTGTTTCAGAGGCAGAGATTCACATGTAGGCATTCACCACTACAACCCTCAGAGAGGGACTTGCACCAATGGACTCTCGCATCAATGCATTTGAGGACGGAATCAAGATGAGCCTCCACACAGCGGCTCCCATTTATTTGTTGGCTATACAGATGGAGGTTCAATAACTTTGGCCCAAAATTTCTACAACATTGGTTACTCCATTAGGCTTGACGTCTACCATGCCAGTTACAGCAATAATTATGGACCTGTTCGCTCTAGAGGAGCCCACACAGACTTCCCTCGGTAAGCGACCGTGCATAGATGATGTAGATGTGGAGTGCCTTCATGGTGAGCAAACAGAGAAGGAGGAAATGAGGATCACCCTGGCTAGATCCCGAGAGGAGGAGGAGGCCAGATAGGAGGGCTCACACCAGTTGCATAGAAGCGAGGGGATCTCCCGATTTGATCCTACTATTAAGGAGTCCACCAATCTGTTGTGGGTGGACAGAGCAAGATAGAGAGAGGCGCTTAGGCACCCAGGTATATTCCTTTTGACCCTAGTTCCTTTTATTTTGCTTACATGCATTGAGGACAATGCACAATCGTTTTGATGGGGTGTGGGTGGTTATACGACCTCAGTGAAGTCTGAGTAACTTTGGCCTATAACTACCCTAATTGTTTATTTCAAAGGGTTTTTCTTGCCTGTGTTCTTTCCCTGCGGATTTTTACTTTATGTTGAACCGACATGTTTAGGATGTTTTAGGTAACATGTGTAGTACATAGTATTGATATCTATGACATAGTAATTTTTGTGTAAGAATGATACCCACCAAATTTTTGTTTTGCTAGTTTGATAGTAACCATGCATAATTAGGTTATCTGATAGTGTTTGTCCTGATAAGTTTGTGACTGTGAAAAAACATGATCTGTTAGTTGTGCAAACATGTAAAGAAATGCCATGAGTGAGTGAGTGTAATTGCATGATTCTCTACTGTGCTTTAATTCAGAACTTGCCCTGTTACACAGTATTTAGACTTTAGGTTAGTTGGTTAGGAAATGATCTTAGGCCATTCTTCTAATTTAGCCCACTTAGCTTAAATATAACCAACCAAAGATGTTAATTATCACTTGATCCCTATTTTTGAGCCTAACATTGACCCTATTCTTTGTAAACACCAAATAAGTCTGAACCTTAATAAATAATAATTCCCAAATTCAGCCCTGATCTTTCCTTGAACACTGGGCACCTCAACTCAGGCTAAAATCCTAAGTTGAGGGTGGTTATCCAAAAAGGGGCCATGGTTCAGAGGATAGATATTGTGCACATCATCTTAGGCTAAAAGACTAAGTTGAGGGTGGCTGGTATAAGGAGAAATCATAAAAGAGGGGAAAATGCTTAGTGATACAAAGAAGGGAAGAAAAAGAATGAAAAGGGTGAAAGAAAAATGATAAAATTTGCCAAAGTTCAAAATAGTGTATATGAATAAGGGCAAAGTGCTAAAAAGAAGAAAAATGCATCCTTAAACAGTTGAAAAATGGGAAAAGGGGAGAAAAAAAAAAGATAGGTCGGTAGGGTGAAAGTGGTGAATAATGCAGTATCAAGGAGGGCCACAATCACTATGTTTCCACATAATCACTCCAAAGCCCCTTGATCCTACATTACAAGCTAAAAAGTCCTAATGTGATCCTAGTCTGACTATTCAACAGGTCATAAGTCTAGAGTATAGGGGCAAACATAAGGTATTAGGCATGGTTGTTGAATATCTTTTGTGAGAGTGAGTCTTTTGATACAGTCCCGATGAACTTGAACTGAAAATATCACCCAGAGTATATGATGGGACTTCTTTCTGTGAGGGCACTTGCATTGCATTATGATACTTAACTGATTCAGTGATATGTTGCTTATTTGTGGTTGCATAGCTTGTCATAGTTGCACTATTGGAATTTTATAGTCTGCATTGGTTTACAGGATAGATAAATGATTTGTGTTTTGAGGAGATTTTGGTATCTATTGAGATTTTGATGCATTCTATGCCATTGGATTGATTTCTGTGTCTATGCTGCTTAAGTAGATTGAGTCCGTCACTTGAGGACAAATAACTATTTTAAGTTGAGGGTATTGATGTGCTGCCAAAATACAACACTTTTAATACTTAAAACAGGAGATTTTATGAGTTCTCAAAGCGATGTTAGTAGATTTGATGTTTGTTTTGTTTATTTTTGCAGGATTTCAGTGTTGGCGTGGTTTTGAGCTTGATGTACAAATTTTGCAGGAAATTGGCAGTTTACGAGACCCTCTACGGGTCGTGGGTCATTCCACAAGTTGTAGAAGGGGTTTGGTTTTTATTCCAGTGAGGGGTTTAAAAGTGAGCCCTACTCTATGAGATCCGAGCACAAGTCGTAGACCAACATAAGAGTCGTAGAGTGCGGTCGTGGACTGAAGAAACAGAAAGTGAAGAGTTGCTAAAAGTGGCTCAGATGAAACCTTTCACGGGTCATGGAATCCTTGACGACTTATAAAGGAGGTTTATTGAAGAGTTCCAGTAGCTGCAACCACATTCCACGAGACCCTGACTCACGAGCCGTGAACTGTCTTACGAGCCGTAAAATGTGCTCGTGACCGATGCCGACACAGTTATCCTATTTCATTTTATCTTTGTATTTTAAGTACTATAAATAGGTTTTTTTTAGGTTTTTATCAGATATAAAAGAATAGAGAACGTCTTAGAACATTAGATATAATACTTTAGAGTTTGTGAACAATATTTTGTGGTTCTATCAATTCAAGTTTGTAATTTCATTGAGATTTCGAATTTTATTCATCAATTCTTATTGCATAAGTTATTTAATTATGTACTCTTCTTACATGATTTCTAATCAAACCTCAAGTATGCATGGGTAAATCCACAACTAGAGTTGTGGGAACCATGACGAACTAACTAAGATAAAATTGGATTACTTGCAATTTCTTGGATGGTGTTTAGGATGTATTAATTAACTTCATCGATTTTTAATGGAAGACCTACATTAAACTCGCCTAGTATCACCTGCCCATTCCCGGAGGTGACGAATAGGAAAAGAAGTAATTAATAGAGGTTGATCGATATTTTCTCAACTAATCAGGCTACTAGGGGTAGTAGTTTTGGTCTCGGATTATAATTAAGGGTTAGTAACGCCACATCGCAGAGACCGATCCAATAATGTGATGAAATTCACCTAGATGGACGATCAAAGATTTAAGAGAACTTAACTTACTGTCCTGCACCTACACACCAGAACAGAGTCGCAAGTATCTAAGAACACTTAGTTAGGGAGTTATGGGGAACACATTGCCCTAGTTCATTTCTTTACTGATCACAAACAATTTGCTGTTATAGTTTAGAATTTATTTTAATCGCAAAACCTCCCTTCGTTACATTTATTTTTTGTTTTTCTATTTCTAGGAGATATTAGAGTATATAAATGCAATGTACAGAAATGTGCTAATCTGGAATCTACAACATTCCTCGAGGGAATGATCCTAACCCATGTTAGGTTAAATACTTGAGTACAACCGTTTCAAAACCTCCTAGTAGGGGTATGTACTATGCGTAAGTATAGAGTCAAGAGAATATTCCATCCACCCAAGGTCAACTAAGATGTATCATGACTTGAGAGAGGTTTATTGGTGGAGTGGAATGAAGAGGGGCATTGCTGAGTTTGTTTCTAAGTGCCCAAATTATCAACAAGTTAAAGTTGAGCATCAAAGGCCATATGGAGTAGCTCCAAATTTTTAGATCTCAGAATGAAAATGGGAGATAATCAATATGGACTTCGTTACAGGCTTATCAAGGTCTCGCAGGCAACATGATTCGATTTGGGTTGTAGTTGACAGGATGACTAAATCTGTGCACTTTTTGGCAGTAAAGATGACTAATACAACCGAGGATTATGCACGACTATACATAAGAGAGATTGTTAGACTGAACGGAGTTCCTTTGTCTATCATCTCAGATAGAGAAACCCAATTTACTGCACAGTTTTAGAGATCTTTCTAGAAAGGCTTGGGTTCGAAGGTGAATCTTAGCATCACTTTTCACCCTAAGACTGATGGCCAGGTAGAAAACATAATTTAGACCCTGGAGGATATGTTGAGAGCTTGTGACATTGACTTCAAGGGTAATTGGGATGATCATTTACCTCTGATTGAGTTTGCTTACAACAACAATTTCCATTCTAGTATTCAGATGGCTCCTTATGAGGCTCTTTATGGGAGGAGATGTAGATCACCAATCAGTTGGTTTGAGGTGGATGAAGAAGAATTAATTTGACCAAACTTAGTTCACCAAGTCATGGAGAATGTGAAAATCATTCAAGAAAGATTAAAAACTGCATAGAGTCGTCAAAAGTCTTACACCGATATTAAAAGAAGAAACTTAGAGTTTGAGGTCAATGATTGGATGTACTTGAAAGTGTCACCCATGAAGGGTGTGATGTGACTTGGAAAGAAAGGGAAGTTGAGTGCTCGATACATTGGTCCCTATAAAATTGTGAACAAAGTGGGAAACATAGCTTATGAGTTGGAGCTACCGCAAGAGTTGACAACTATTCATCCGTTCTTTCATGTTTCTATGCTTAAGAAGTGTTTGGGAGATCCATTCTTATTTGTACCTATTGAAATAATTGGAGTGAAAAATAGTTTGAGTTATGAAGAGATCCCAGTCCGAATCCTGGATCGTCAAGTTTGCAAGTTGAGAACTAAAGAGGTTCCATCAGTAAAAAATTTATGGCTCGTCAATCTATTGAGGAGGATACATGGGAAGCTGAAGAGTATATGAAGGCTAGATATCCTCACCTGTTCGTGCCTCTAAATGATGAAATTGATAGTAATGATTCATTTCTATTCACTGAGTTATTTTTCTATTATTGAGTTCTTATCTCTGAGTTGATTCCCTTTAAGTCTATGAGTATGCATGTATTTAATTGTATTCATGTCTAATGATGATGTTAAAAATGGTCTTTCAATTCTAAATCCTGAGTTGGAGTTTATTTTGGAGTATGAGTATGCGAGTATTCGAGCATTTGAGTCCTTGGTGGTGTTTCTGCTTAGTGAGTCTTAAGTTGCTCATAATTCGAGGATGAATGATCCAAAGGGGGAGATATTGTGACACCCCATAACTCTATTCTTATATTCACCCATGTTTCAAGCCTTATTCTTATATGTGAGAAGTGTCTTAGGGTCATTATAGACTTCTAGCACTTAGTCGAGTTCAAAACCTTCCTATAGATTGAGTTTATAATGAGAGATTATGCAAGGGTCAACTTTAAATGATAATAACTCTTAGCACACAGAGATTTAGATGTCTGATGACATACCAAATATAATCTCTTTGAATTAGCTTTCGAACGCAACTGGTTTCACCTCATTTGGAGTTCAGAGTCAAACGTTATGGCCATTTTACTGAACACTGCCAGAGCAGAGTAGTTCCACGAAACCACATATGGGCCGTGGATTGAAGTACGAACCGTAAAGTTAGGACTCATGGAAAAGTCCAGAAAATTAGCTTTTAGCCCTAGACATCACGAATCCATCTACGGGTCAAAACGTGTTCTACGGGTTATGGATTGGTCTCGTGGAATGTTCCAGTAACATAAAAATGTGTCCTATAGTTTATGGAAGTATCCCACGAGTCAGGGAAAATTTCACGATTCATAAAAGTGGCCCGTGGACTACTTTTGACAGCGTTTTCTAAAGGATTATTTTGGCCTTTTTCCACCCTTTTAAAGCCTAGAATTGACATTTTTATACCTAAATAAAGCCCTAAACATATCAGTTGATTATTTTTACGCTAAAACTCATTCTTCAAATGTAGAACAAGGTTTCAAGAGAGAAAAAAGCTAGGGTTTGAGGCATAAACTTGAGAGTTCTTCCAAGTAGTTTCAAGATCCAAATTTTCAGGTATGTAAGTCTAATCAAAACATGGATTTTGTTCTTCCATGTGGCCCATAGACCGAGTTATTGAAGTTGTGAATAAATTGAGTCTTCCATGAATGTTCTTGAAGATTTTTCTTAAAAACTCTAAGTTATTTATGTATAATTATGCATGAATTGTAGTTTTCATGAATTAATTACTTGAAATAGATAATTTTAATTTTCAATATGAACCTTAGCATGAATTCTTGATATTTGTGCATATTATACTTAAATGGGCTTGCGTCAGTATAAATTGAGCCTGAAAAGTCTATAAATTCCTGAATGTTTTTAACTTCGTTGTTGTTTTCTTGAATGCTATGAGTCCAAATGATGCATGATTGAGCCCTTATGAGTCAAGAACTGAACCTTAAAAGAATATAACCAAAGAGCTGATAATAGATATGATGAATTGAGTTGGCGAATGTCCAATGAGACTAGATGAATTACTTAACCATAGGGTTGATGTCTTATGATCATGTTGAGTCTTGGGAGGAGTATTGAACATCGAATTTAGTAAGAGTAAGTCCAACTCGAACTTAATAACTACGTGGCCAGCGTAGGAGAGGATTGAACCATAAAATTGGATGATTCTTTATTGTCCTTAAAAGAGGACTTGATGTTATTATTGTGGATCCACTGATGGGATGTCCTTTACCCTAGCAAGGTATTGGATGAATGTGGCAACAACATCACTTCATTATATCATCATCGGCTCATAGGTGATGATTGTTGGTTAGATAAACTCCCAAATAGGTCTTGACAATACTATGAGTGGATGGAATGAGATAGTAAATGAGTGGTCATTGTCTAAACTTCATTCTTACCTTATACTTTTGACTTGATGTCTGAGTTCCTTACTTCCTGAGTTGAGCTATTTGAGTTGACGTTATTCTACCTTTACATATTTCATTCTGCTATTTTACATACCAGTATATTCCATGTACTGACGCCTATTTAGGCCTACAACTTTTCATGATGCAGAGATAGGTACTACCTATCATCAATAAGCGTATTATTGAGGACCTATTACATTTAGCTGATTGGTGAGTCCCCTACTTTCGTAGGATGAGATATTTTATCTTTTAGTTTTGTGTTTAGACTTTCTATTTTATTTTTTTGAAGTAGGCATGGACCTGTTATTGGCACCACTTAGTCAGATGTTTAGAGGCTTTATAGACTAGACTATCGAGTTATGATTGGATGTTATGTTTTGCTAGTTTCTTTCACACTAGTCTTACTTATATGATGGACAAATTGTTTGGTATTTAGCCTTGATTTTCATATTATCATTTCATTTCATTGAGTATTCTTTGTTATTGATGTCTACCTCTATTAGATTATGATTGAATGGATGCGATGAATCTAAGTGGTTTACTTAGGGGCTAACAATATTCTCTGAGTGCCGACCGCACCAAGGGTACCCTCTCGAGGCATGATAGGAGTCATAAGATAGGGTATGGCTTAAATGATCAAAACACCCTCAATGGTATAAATTATGGTCTCAGTCCACTTGAAGAAGGTAACATTGCTTAACACTATAATGAATCTAAAGGTCATTTATGGCATTTTCTGTAAAATTATCATTTTACCCCTCCTGATAGCTGACCCAATTCACGTTTGATAGCTTTTAAAAGTCGAGTTTTTACTAAATAATTGAGTTTTGAAGGCTTAAATTGCTTAACTTTATATTTTTGACTTACATAGAGATTCAGATCTCGAAACAGAATTCCATCAATTTCACTAGTTTTGAAATGTGAAAATTGATCTAGAAAAGTTGTCGAAATCAGATTTGGAGTTGTTATGTGTATTTTAGGTCTTAAGTTAGAAATTGAGTTAAAGTTTAACTTAGATTTGACTTTTGTCAACATTTTGAGTGCAGCTGCTTGGATTGGATTTCTAATTGTTCCATTAGTTCTGGGAGGTGATTTTGGTGTCAGAATGAGTTTCATCATAATCTTTTAGTGTTCCAGTAGTGTTTCGTATTTCAAGTGCCTTAAGTTAGTTTAGGTGTGACTTATAGAATTTTAGATCAGTAAGACCCAAATTCAAGTTTTGACGATTCCATTAATTTTGGAATATCGAATTTAGTAGAGTTACATTTATGGTTTATGTGTACGGGGTTCCAAACGAATCCCAAGGATCTATTCTAAGATTGTAGGTCTTGTGGGGTTGGTGGTTTGCCAGTGTCGTGCGCAAACTTTGCAAAAGCAAAGGATTGGCCACTTAAGCGATCCTCGTTGTTGCGAACAATGTTTGGTGAAGCGGAGGGCATAAAAACGACCATCCCTTTCACTAAAGCGAAGTCTACATGAGTGGTGGGGTTCTTTTAAGCGATCCCTTAGTCCCTTAAGCAATATCAAGAGCCTAGTTTTAGGTCTATGGTCACGGGACTTAGCTATTTTCACCATTTTTGACATTTTCATGTTTGAGTTAGGCAATTGTTAAGTGATTTTTCATGGAAAAACTATTGGATAAGCTATTTTCAATCCACATCTTCAATTTTCATTGACTAGGCTGTGATTTTAACATCAAAATTGAGGGTTTTAATTGAGAATTTTGGGGATTTCATTAACTTGAATTTTCAAAAGAAAAATGGTGATTGTGAGCTCATTTTTACTCCATTTTTGAAATTGTTTTCACCATTAGTTTTCTAAAACCCTAAGGAATATTTTTATGTAAAAAATTTAAAATTTCATTCTCTTTTTTCGTTATTGAATTTTTGGATTATTTTACCCTTCTTCTCCAAATTGTATGATTTTGGTGTCATTAGCTTTGAAATGTGATTGCGAATCTATTTTTGACTAGATTTTGGTGTTTTGGAGTATAATCGAAAGAAAAGATATCTAGCTTTAGGTTGATCGTGACATTTTGACTAAGACAAGTATATTTCTAGCATATGAAGTGTGTTGAACCTTGTATTTCTTAATTGCATGATTGATATGTATTGTGCATTTGTTCAATTGTGTAATTTATGAAATAGTTTATGAAATTAAATGAGGCATTATATAATGTGTTAATATGGAAATTCAGATATGGGAAATTATATACATGTTGTGAATTGGTTATTAATGAACACTAATGTATCAGTTATGCCTTATTTGTGAGGTATTATATGGTACATATCTCATTCACTCATACTCTATGTATATGCTTGTTTGCATTGAATTGTGAAAATGAGATAAGAAAGTGATATTGATAATTAGGATTGAGGTTTCTACTAGTCGTGGTTGATGAGAATGATATTGATATTTGGGACCGATGTTTTTATTGGTCACTGATATTGCCGAGGTCATATTCTGGCAGTCGAGGTCTTTTCAAACGTGTGATATTGTTGACTAAGGTTCGGGGCTAGACTCCTGACCAAGTGATGCTCAACGGACCAGTACACGGTCTGTGTGCAGCTACATGGTCCGTGAGACCCCCCGTGGAGTGATCCAGAAAGTCCCCCGAGAGTTCAAGCCGAAGACGAGACCAAGTGAAGTCTCACGGGCAGGTACACGACCAGTGGTAATGTAAACAATCACTGTAGCCCTTCCGTGTTGCACTATTTTCAGTGAATTAGTCCGTTTCATTCTTGAATAATTCGTAATTTAATTAGATACTATGCCCCTTTTGGATTTCTAAGGTCCCCTAAACCCCCTAAATAAAAACCTAAACCCTTTTCATCCATTCTAACTCTCCTAAAGTCTCTCCAAAATTCTCTCAATTCTTTTTACCTCCATTGATGAAAGCTTGAAGAAATTTGGGGAAAATTCACTTCTCTTGCAATTCCATTCAATTCTCTTGATTAAACTCAAGGTATGTGGGTTTGATTCATGGATTTCCTTTCATCCATGAAGACCCAAGAGCCCTCTTCTTTAATTTATGAAATTTAGCTTCCCTTGATTATGGGTTCTTTAATTCTTAATATATTTCAATGCATTGAGTTGTGGGCTGTAGAAATTAGGTGAATTAAGGATGATTAAAATTTGAATTTATGAAATGCATGGGAGTTCTTGAAGGATCATTGTGCATGTCCCTTTAATGGTTTAGTATGCTTGGGTAAATTGCATTGTATTTTGAATTGGGATTTTATCAGGAATTAAGTTGAAGTACCTATTGAATTATGGTTTAAACTTTGATTACTCCATTACACATGCACTTGATCTCTCATTCATGACATATGCATTGAAGAATGTTTATGATGAAACTCTTGTTATGATATGGTATGTTAAGGCTTGTGATTACATAGTCTCTTGTTATGGCTCTTTGAGCATTATGGGTGCTTCCACCACTTTGATATGTTAGGAAAGCTTGATATGATAAGATATATAGATGAGCTACTCTTATTGCATTGATATGGAATAGTTTTGGTAATTCTTGTTTGCTTTTGGCCTAAGTATGGATATGGATTTTATCATGATTGGGTTTTGTCAAATGGTGCATAGTTTGAAAAGAATGCCAACTCTCCATTTTGAAAGGCTTGCATGGTTATATATATATGTATTCCCGTGGTATGAAGCTTAGTACTGAGGGATTGGAGTTGGGGTTGACTATCTACAAGGGTACATACTCCTTTCAGTTAAACCATGTGCCAACATGGGATTTCTCCCTAGATGGGATGACTTATTTGTTTCCCCCTGTTGAAGGGTTATTAGGGACCTACCTGGCAAGTAGTCCGGATCCAATTAGTAGCTCGCTCGGGTCTCCTCCGGTGTCGATTGAGGTCAAATCCCCTCCATAATATGATCTTAGGTTGCATTTCATGCATCATGGCATGGCATATTGTTATAATATATTCCTCTTGTCTATGGCCATTCCTTTCGTACCACTTGTCCTCTTGTCATTTCATTTGGTCATACTATATTGTCATATGCATTGCATGCTCGAATACTTAGTACATATTTTATTGCTAACGCATACTTTATCTACATGTTCTAACCATGTAGGGACCGACAACGACTTCTATCTTCCGGCGGACGATGAGTGACATCTTTGGAGTTACTAGCTTGTGGTGAGCCCTTTTGTTCAAGGGCAATAACCACCTTCTATCTTCCTTGTATTAGTTATTTTATTGTCCTATGTATTGAGGGTGAGCCCCACACCATGTCGAGGTCCCGCTCTTCCTATGTAGAGGCTATGTTGGACATATTAAACTCTTGTACGTTGTATTGTGCTTTATTGGGTTGTTATAACTATTGGAAATTTGTTATGGAAATGATGTTCCATTTATGCTTATGTTTATTCTTATGGGATTGTGCATGATGGGTATGTGCTTTTGTGAAAAGTCCCGTAACCCGGTATGCCCCCATAGCTTGAATCCTACTTATCCGCCCCTTAGAAATAATTCCTATGTGCTATGTGTTTCATGCTCATCCGATTCCCGAGAACATCCCCATAGCTTGAGTCCAAAGCCCCGTTTCCCCTAAAATTATGTGTTGTGTTTACTTTTCCGTGCTTCCGAACCGATGATGTGTGTCATGATGCTATGATGGCCTGATCGAGGACTTTCGGGTTCTCCTTCGCCATGTCAAATCCAGGCCTCTTATCCAGGTCGTGAAAATTGAGCTTTCCCTTCTTCCCAAAAAGCATAACACCCTTCATGGGTGAATTATCAACAAAACCCAATCTCTCTCCATGAACTCTAATGGTGAACTCGTCTATCAGCATAACTCTTTTGTTGACTCTGTGTTGTCAATAGTCTACTCTAAATCAAATGAATCTGCTCCATGACATCTCTAAGAAAAATAGTGTTAAGGCCATAAATCATAACAAAAACAAACAAACCTATGAGTAATCTATGTTTCTGCCAATACAATGCGTCAAAAAGGGTCATCTAAATGCTGAAATGATAACTATTATTGTAAGCCAACTCTACCAAAGGCAAATGTTGATCCCACTAGGCACCAAAATCAACCACAGAAGCTCTAACCATATCCTCAAGCACCTGAATAGTGCTCTTTGACTAACCATCTACCTGGGGATGAAAAATTGTTGTACTCAAATCTAGTCTGGTACCCAGGCCATGCGGTAAGCCCTTCCAGAAATGAGATGTAAATAATGAGCCACGATCTAATAAAATGGATACCGGGACACCATGAAATGTCACTATATGACTAATGTAAATTTGTGCTAACTTCTCAGCTATCAACCTCACCTTAATAGGAATGAAGTGAGTTGAGTTGGTCAATTGGTCCATTACTACCCAAATAGAATCAAGACCTCTAACTGCGGGAGGTAAGACAACTATGAATTCAGTGGTGATGCATTTCCATTTCCACTCAGGAATGGGCATCCTTTGAAGCTCTCCACCTAGCCTCAAGTGCTCACACTTGACTTGATGACATGTCAAGCACCTGACCATAAACCCGAAAATATCCTTTTTCATATCGCATTACCAATAATGCTGACTCAAATCATGGTGCATCTTAGCTATCCCTGGGTGAATAGAATATCTAGCACTATGGGCCTCCTCAAGAATCAATCTGATCAAATCACCCACCTTAGGCACACAAATCCTACCCGTAATCCACATTAGACCCTCAGAATCATGTTTGGCTTCCTTAGCCTTCCCTCTCACTACCTTGTCAAGAATCTTACATAGCCTCTCATCCTTAAACTGGTGACTCCTAATCTGATCCATCAAGGAAGAACAAGCCTCAACACAAGCAAGTACTCAACCCTCCTTAGAAATCTACAATCTCACTAACCCATTAGCTAACCTTTGAACATCCCTAGAAAAGGGCCTCTCTTCAACCTAGATAGCTGCAAGACTCTCCATACTAGAATCTTTCCTACTCAAACGATCTGCTACCACATTGGACTTACTGGAAGATATAGGATAGTCAAGTCATAATCCTTTAGAAGCTTAATCCACCACTTCTGCCTCAAATTCAGGTCCGTTTGGCTGAAAATATACTGAAGACTACGGTGATCGGTGAAGATATCACAGTAAACCCCATAAAGGTGGTGCCTCCACAGCTCCAACATAAACACAACAACTGCCAACTTCAAGTCATGGGCGGGATAGTTCTTCTAATGAGTCTTCAACTTTCTAGAGACATAAGCTATCACCTTCCCCCTTTGCATTAAGACTCCACCTAAACCAACTTTGGATAAATCATAATATACCATAAAGCTAACACCCTCTTCTGGTAGGGTCAAAATAGGAGTTGTAGTCAATAATGTCTTGAGCTTTTGGAAGCTATCCTCACACTCATTTGACCAATGGAATGGGACATTATTTTGAGTGTGCCTTGTCAATGGAGCTATTATAGAAGAGAAAGCCTTCATAAATCACCTATAATAACCAGCCAAGCCCACAAAGCTCTAAATCTCAGTAGCCAAAGTAGGTCTAGTCCAACCTTGAACCACCTCAATCTTTTCTTGATCAATCGAATACCGTCTCTAGACGCAATATGAGCCAGGAATGCCACCAAAATCAGCCAAACATGCACTTGGAGAAATTAGCATATAACCTCTCCTCTCTAAGCCGCTGAAGCACAACCCTCAAATGTTGCTCATGCTCTGCCTTGGTCTTGGAGTAGACCAATGTATCATTGATGAACATAATAACAAATGAATCCAAAAATGGTTTGAACACACCATTCATAAGCTCCGTAAATGTGGTTGGGGCATTGGTTAGCTAAAATGACATAACAAGAAACTCATAGTGCCCATATCTAATTCGGAAACCTATCTAAGGAACATCAAAAGCCCTGATCCACAACTAATTATATCTAGATCTCAAATCAATCTTAGAGAATATGGCAGCACCCTAAAGCTGATCAAAGAAGTTATCAATCCTAGGCAGAGGATACTTGTTCTTCATTGTCACTTTATTCAGCTGCATATAATCAGTACACATTACCATAGAGTCATCCTTCTTTTCTTAAAAATAAGACAGGGTCACCCCAAGGCAACACACTAGGGCGTATGAACCCCTTACTCAAGAGTTCTTAGAGTTGCTGCTTTAGTTCCTTTAACTCAGCTTGAGCTATACTGTAGGGAGGAATAGAAGTAGGCTTAGTTCCCCACTTAAGATCAATAGCAAAATTAATGTCCCTATGGGGAGGGACTCCAGAAAGATCAGTAAGGAACACATTAGAAGACTCCTGAATAATAGGAATAGGTTCCATCGACGGTGGCTCAACAATGGCATCACAAATAGAGGTTAGATAAGCAAGAAAACCTCGATCCACTAACTTCTGTGTACAAATATAAGAGATAACGTTTCTAGGATAGGAAACACTCGATCCTTGCCTAACAATACTCAATCTACCCAGAATAGTTAAGGTCACGGTCTTAGCATAACAATCAAGAATAAACCGATGATGAGAAAGTCAATCCATCCCTAAAATCACATCAAAATCAACCATATCAAGTATAATCATGTCAATCCAAGTATCATATCTATCTAGGGAGACAAGATAGGATTAGTACACCCTATCCACCACTAAGGAATCAATCACCTACTAGGGTAGACACATGCACGGGAACAGGCATATGCTTACATAATAGATCAAACTCCACAGAGATGTATGAAAATACATAAGATTAAGTGGATCTAGGATCAAACAATACTGAAGTTGGCTAGTGACCGATTGGAATAATACCTGTAATGACTACATTCGATGCCTCGCCCTTGGGTCTCCCAAGAAAAGCATAGAAATGTCTACCTCTATCCCCAGTTGGCTAAACAAGACCTCTATACCCCTGTTGTTGCACTATATCACCTGTACCCCTACTTGGAGTATGTCCACCTCTGTTGGACTGACCTCTAACATAACACCTAACCCAAGGAGATGAATCTCTTACTAGAGGTGCCTGATCTCAAACTGGTGTCACTGAATATGAGCGGTGTGACCCCATATGAGTTATGGGAGAAATATTTGAGCACATGATCTAGAGCACCACCCATGTAGCATGACCTTAGGTTAGGAGAAAATTGAGAAGATGGAAGGGGAACACTGTAACCACCCCTACCCACCCCTACCCACCCCTACCCACTAGCCTCTACTGAGAGCTAGACGATCCCTAACTATAACCATGAGAACTACGAGGACCCTAACTTCTCTAAAAAATAGGCAAAGATGCATGGACTGGTCCTCTATGCTAAGGAGTACCACCTCCCCTATAGAAAGCCCTACCTCCAAATGAAGAGCGTGTAAAATGACTAGAATACCGGACCCTCTTGGGGTCTCCAAACTTCTCTAAAAATAATAACTCTACCTCCTTGGTAGTACCAACTATAGTCTAAAAAGAAGCCCCCTATCGAGAGATTCTGAACAGATACAAATGGATAGAGAATGTCAATCTCTTCATGAACCAGCAAACTCTCCCCACCTCAATAGGAATCAATGATAATGTATGTCGAGACAACAGATAAAACCTGGTCTCATGCTCAGTGAAAGTCTTAAATTTTGTCTGACTCTTCTCTTTAATATTCCAACGTATAAATCTCTCCCAGAAAGCCATAAAAAGTACATCCCATTCAACTAAAGAGAGGTATGCTGGTCTGGAACATAAATAAGATCTCCACCACTCCTGAGCTGTCCCTCTCAACTGTAAGGCAACAAACCTGACCCTACTGAGAATCCACCACACCTATGACCTGTAATATCTCCTTGCTCAAAGTAAGAAACTCATAGGCGTTCTCTACCTTACAACCCTAAAATTGGGGTAGTTTCATCTTCTGAAAACTTTTATACCTCTACTAATCACCAACTACCAATATAGGTTCATGGGAAACCCGAGATGGAGAAACCATCTGCGTTGGAGTATCAAAAGACATATTCTAAGGAACATAAGGTGGTTGTCCCAGTGAGACTGAATGGTTTGCCACATAGTCATCAAAGCGTTAGGGCAGCTCTATAACTTAGGGATGGGGAACTAGACCTCCAACTGATGTTGGTGGTATACCTCGGGCAATAGTATTCAACATGCCCATCATCCTTTGAAGTGTGCCGTGAAGAGTAACCATATCCTCAACCTCTAGAGGAACCCTGGTGTTGCCTAGGATTGATTGAAGGCTTAGGTGAAAGGACTCTATCATAACCTCTCATAGCAGCTACACTTTGGGTGTGTTCTCGACCCTTAGCTTAACCTTTAGACCTACCACTACCTTTGCCCCGAGATGGGATCAAAACAATTGCTTTATCGGCTAGCTTTTCAACTACACCAAAGGATAAAGATCTTGTCCTATCCATCTGCTCAAAGAATACAAAACACTAAACAACCTCACTAAAAACATGCATGACAAGAATTGTAAGAATATAAGAAAATTTCCTAACAGTCTCTATAGCCTCTCAAGGATAAGTAACGAAAGTGTATGCATGGATCCTTAAGATTATACTCGACGGGACTTGTACACATGTGAGACCTATGAACCTGTGGCTTTGATATCAAATTATCATGGCCCATAAATGGTCGTGTTGGCACTTTTCTAAGACATCAAGACAAGTAAGCCCAAACCTACTCAAACCAATAATAAAACTAAAGCGGAATTGATAAAATCTAAACAAGGACAAACACTAGGACAATAAGCCTAAATAATCCATACTTAGATTAGCGTCACATGTATAAGCCTCTAATACTAAATACTGAGAAAATAAATACAAGTCAGAATCTTAGTCCTTAAATAAAACATAAGAAGTACAAAGAGAACTCTGAGAATCTGCTAAGTAGATAAGATGATACTTCTTGAATATCCAGGAAGCTCGGTGCGTATAAATCAAAGCTTACTCAAGTGGAACTGGACTTACACCCTACACAGATGTGTAGATGCAAGTGTGAGTACCAAAAATAACAGCTACTCAACAAAAGGATCTAAACAATAAGAAAAGCATACAAAACAAAATACTTCTTCCATACCAACCACATAGCTCCCAACTACACTCCTGCACTTACAAAGGTCCATGGAATAATATATATATATATATATATATATATACACATTTATATAGTAATACCTTCCAACAAATATGTCACGACCCGGAAGTGGGGCCTAGATGTGACATAGCAAAGGAGAACCCGAAAATCCTCGATCAAGACATCATAGCATCATCACTCACATCATCGAATTGGAAGCACAGGAAAGTAAATCCAACACATAATTCTAAAGGAAACGAGGCTTTGGACTCAAGCTATAGGGATGTTGCCGGGAATGGGATAACATGAATCACATAACATATAATAAGTATTTCTAAGGGGCGGGTAAGTAGGACTCAAGCAATGGGGGCACACCGGATTATGGAACTTTCCACATAAGCACATTCCCAACATTCACAAGTCCAAGCATGATCATAAGCATAATCGAAACATCATTCTCATAGCCAAATCTCAATAGTCATAACATCTCATCAAAACATAATACAACGTGCAAGAGTCTAACATGTCCAACATAGCCTCTACATAAGATAGAGCGGGGCCTCGACATAATCTGGGCTCACCCTCAATTCACAAACAAAGAAAGTAAAACAATACAAGGAAGAGGAAAGTAAATATTTCCCTTGAACAAAAAGGCTCACCACAAGCAAAGCTTCAAGGATGTCACTCGTCGTCCTACGAAAGATAGAAGTCGTCATCAATCCCTACATGGTTAGAACATGTAGATAAAAAGTATGGATTAGCACAAAATATGTATTAAGTATACCAGCATGCAATCCATACAACAATATAATATGACCAAACGAGATGATAAGGGGACAAGTGATATGAAAGGAATGCACATAGCCAAGAAAGAAGTATACCATAATAATATGCCATGCCATTATACATGAAATGCAACCTAAAATTATATCATAGCGGGGATGTGACCTCAACCTACACCGGAGGAACCCGAGCGAGCTACTACTTAGATCCAGACTACTTGCCAGGTAGATCCCTAGTCAACCCTTCAACAAGGGGATACATAACAAGTCAATCCCATCTAAGGAGATATCCCATGTTGGCACATGGTTTGACGAAAAAGAGTATGGACCCTTGGAGATAGTTCACCCCGACTTCAATCCCTCGGTACTAAGCATCATCCCACGAGAATACATATATATATCCATGCAAGCTTTTTAAAATGGAGGGTTGACATTCTTTTCAAAACATGCATCATTAGTCAAACCAAAACATGATCAAATCCATATCCATACTTTGGCTAAAAAGCCAACAAGAATTTCCATAATCAATTTCATATCAATGCAATAGAAGTAGCTCATCTACATAGCTTATCATATCAGGTCTTAATAATATATCAAAGTGGTGCAAACACCCATAATGCACAAAGAGCCATAACAAGAGACTATGTGATCACAAGCCTTAACATATCATATCATAAGAAGAGGACCATGCCCTTAACAAGAGGTTAATCATAACCATTCTTCAGTGCATATTCCATGAATGAGGAATCAAGTGCAGAGGTAATGGAGATTCAAACCTTAAAACCATAATTCAATAGGTAATTCAACATAGTTCATGATAAAATCCCAATTCAAAACGTAATGCAATTTACCCATGCATATTAAACCATTAAAGGGACATACATATTGATCCTTCAAAAATTTCCATGTATTTCATAAAATTCAAACTCAAATCATCATTAAATCACCTAATTTCTACAGTCCACAACTCAATGCAATGAAATACTTTAAAAAATTAAAGAACCCATAAGTAAAGAAAGCTTATATTCATAATTTAAAGAGGAAAGTTCTTGGGTCTTCATGGATGAAAGGAATCAAACCCATATACCTAGAGCTTAGCCAAGAGAATTGGATGGATTTGCAAGAAAGATGATTTTCTCCAATTTCTTCAAGCTTTCATCAATGGAGGTCAAGAAGATTGAGAGAATATTGGTGAGGATTAAAGAGTGTTAGAATGGATGAATAGGGATTAGGGTTTGATTTAGGGGAGTTAGGAGACCTTAGAAAGGCTAAAAAGGGTATAGAATTTAATTAAATTAAAAATCAACCATTAATGAAACTGACTAGAACACTAAACACAGGGTCTCACGGAAGGCACCCATTGGCCTTCCAGAGGCTCACGGACCGTGATCTTGTCCGTGAGACCTCACTTGGTCTCAACTTCAACTTGAACTCTTGGGGGACTTTCTGGACCAATCCACGAGGGGCCTCTTGGACCGTGTAGCTTCACACGGATCATGTACTGGTCCGTGAAGCATCACTTGGTCCAGAGTCCAACCCCAAACCTTGGCAACATCTCCGGATCACCCCACGGGACCCTTCACGTGCCATGAAGAGTCACACGGACCGTGTAGTGGTCCGTGGGACCACACTTGGTCCATGGTTTGGCCCCCAACTCTTAGGAACACACTGGACCAACCCACGAACACCACCATGGACCGTGGACCACCAAACGGTCCGTGGCCCACCCTTAGACCCCATTCAGGAACCCTTCTCCAACATACTTCTAATTACGGACAGTCTCATTGGAAAGGCCATAACTTTCACATCCAATTGCGAATTTAGTGACACCAGTTGCGTTGAGAATATAACTCAAAGATATTCAATTTGATATATAATAACCCACACAGTTGACTTTGTACTAAGAGATATGCCTTCTCAAAGTCAGTGCTTCCTTAATGGCCTTACAACCTTCCATCAAAATGATTCCTTTGAATCCGGCCACATAAATACAACCCATGGCTACCAAAATTAAACTATGACCAGCTCAACACTAACTTTGACCAACCATTACGAAGTTAAAAATTTTTCGAATCGTTACATCATCTTTCCCTTGGGAACATTCGTCCTCGAATGAGCTAAAACTACGACTTAAGGATAACAATCAAACAAAAGTCATTTTAACCACAACTCATAATGGATCATGCATCATTTCAAAAATCTTTCCAAACTCATTCAAAACATCATTTAATTCATTTTCGTGCTCATGTATGCATGCAATGTCATAAAACTCAAGAATTTAAAGAATTAGGACCATAAAAGGATAAAACCTAGTACCTTGGGCTTAAGTAGATTGGAAGAGATAGGGATATCGCTCCATCATGTTCAACTCCGCTTCCCACGTTGCACTCTCCACCTATTAGTTCCTCCAAAGTACCTTGACCGAAGCTACATCCTTGCTGCGAAGCCGCTTCACTTGCCTATTCAAAATTTCAACCGACACCTCTTCATAGGTCAAATTCTCCTCAACCATCACACCCTCCAAATGTGTAATTGCCTAAGGATCACCAGCTAACTTCCTCAACATAGACACATGAAATACCGGATGAATGGAGCTCATGTCCAAAGGCAAATCCAACCTACAAGCCACATTGCAAACCCGCTTCACAATCTCATAGGGTCTGACATACCAGGGTCTTAACTTTCCCTTTTTGCCAAAACGTATGATGCCTTTCATGGGGGAAACTTTCACATACACCCAATCACCAATATAAAATTTAAGATCCCTCTTCCTCACATCCGAATAAGACTTTTGGCAGCTTTGAGCTATCTTCAACCTTTCCCTAATCAACTTTACTTTTTCAATGGCCTCAATAACAAAATCCGGGCCTAACAAGGCCGCCTCATCTATTTCAAACCAACTAACCGGAGATCTACATCTCTTACCATACAAAGCTTCAAATAGAGCCATACCAATGCTGGCATGAAAACTATTATTGTAGGCAAACTCAATGACCGGTAGATGATCATCCCAATTTCCCTTGAATTCCAACACACAAGACCTTAACATGTCCTCCAAAGTTTGAATCATCATTTTGGCTGGCGCCATCGCTTTGAGGATGAAATGCGGTGCTCAACTTGACCTTAGTACCAAGTCCCTTTTGAAAAGACTTTCAAAAATGAGAAGTGAATTAAGTACCATGATCCGATATAATAGACCTCGATATACCATGAAATCTCACCAACTCTCGAATATACACCTTAGCATACTCCTCGGCACTATAGGTAGTCTTAACCGGTAAGAGGTAAGTCAACTTAGTAATCCTATCAACCATAACCCATATAGAATAGAATTGTCTATGAGAACGAGGTAACCCAACTACAAAATCCATGTTCACATCTTTCCACTTCCAAGTAGGAATTTTAATGTCTCGTGTCAAACCACTGGGCCTTTGATGTTCCACTTTCACTTGTTGGCAATTAGGACATTCTGATACGAACTTGGCTATGTCTTTCTTCATACCATTCCACCAATACAACTCTCTCAAATCTCGGTGCATTTTGGTAGATCCTGGATGAATAGAATGTTAAGAATTATGAGCCTCTTTCATGATAATCTCTCTTAAGCCATAAACATCCGGTACACACAAACGGTCTTGGTACCGTAGAACACCATCTCCCCCTTGTGAAAATACCTCAATCTTTCCATCGGCAACCAACTTCTTCATCTCTACCAATGAAGGATCTAGGTCTTGTTTCGTCTTAACATCAACTACCAAGGAAGACTCGGATCAACCTTTAACAAGAATTTCACCATTGTCGGATTTGGCCAATCTCACACCCAACCTAGCCAAACAGTACACATCTTTCACTATCTCCTTCTTCCCTTCTTCCACATGAGTCACACTTCCCATAGATAGCCTACTACGGGCATCCGCCATAGCGTTAGTTTTGCCGGGGTGATAAAGGACTCCCATATCATAATCATTGAGGAGTTCTAACCGTCTCCTTTGCCTCAAATTAAGGTCTCTTTGGGTGAAAACATATTGCAAACTCTTGTGATCGGTGAAGACATCCACATG
>JBCEWC010006490.1:0-22961 GCA_038996855.1 Solanum aculeatissimum
AAGTCCCACATACCTTAATTTCACCAACAAATTGCAAGGTCAAACTTGGTCAAGGTTGTCTTCCCCAAATTCTTCAATCTTTCTTCAATGGAGGCCAAGAGGGTTTTAGAATTTCAAAAGTGAGTGTAGGAAAGTTTTAATGGATGAATGAGGGTTTGGGGAATGATTTAGGGGTTTAAGAGACCTTAGGATACTAAAAAGGGGCTTAGGGAAATCTTAAATCACGAAATTATCATTAATAAAACGTAACTTTCTGAGACTAAGCAAAGTCACACGGGTTCTACAGTGACTATGTACAGGTCACACGGACCGTCTCACCATCCTATCAAATGACACTTAGCTAATTTTCCAACGTGAAATCTCGGAGAACTTTCTGGAACACTTGACGACCCCTTCTCACGGACCGTCTGGAGCTCAACGGACCATGTCATGATCCCGTGACCCCTTACTTATCCATCTAGGCTAGCCACAACCTGTCCTAGGTACTATCCCACTTGACGGGACAGTCCCACGAACTGTCCAAGTGCTCACAGATTGTTTACTGGTTCGTGGCTTAAGACTTGTCTCATGGGGTGGTTCCTGGCCACCCCTAGCTCACTGGAACACCCTAAGACACCCCTCATGGACCGTGACAAATTTCATGGACCGTGGGTCTGTTCTTAGCCACTATTTAGAGCCTATCTCTAATATCTTCCAAATTTCAAGCAGTCCCACTATTCGGGTCCTCATCCAAACTCCGAATCAAGTGAAACCAGTTACGTTGCGAAAATAACTCAAAGAGATTCAATTTTATATATAGTAGCCCACATGGTTCGACCCACATAAAGAGTTAGGACCATTTGAAGTACACTGCCCAAATGGTCTCTCTAGGTCACCAACAGACCCGTTTTGCGTTTGGCCACTTAAACTCAACTATGACCAGTAGTACATCATAATAGTCCAACCATAAGGATATTTTGAAAATTTTCGGGTTGTTACAACTTCGCAAGGGGAGGTCCTACCATTCTCTTTTACTTTGAAATAGTATTGCTCTAACAATGTTACAGAGTATCAAGGGTTGATACTTCGACTCGAAATGGTTGTTGATATGAAGCAATAATAATTGTAAGTCTTTGGTGACTCTCAATTGGTGATCAAACAACTGTTGGGAAGCTATGAGGTAAAAAAGTCTAAACTTCGTCCCTATCACTGTTATGCCCAGAAGTTGATTGGATGGCTCGAAGATGTGACTTTACAACATGTGCCAAGGAAGGAAAATAAAAGCGTCGATATCTTTGGTACTTTAGCTTTAACTTTAACTCTTCCAGAGCAAACAAAAGTTACTATTTGTCAAAAATGGGTGGTACCACCAAATGAAGATTAATATGAAATAGAGCATCTCATTGTTATGGCTGAGGTTGATAAAGATGATTGGAGCTATTATCGACTACTTGTGTTATGAGATACTCCTAGAAGATACAAAAAGGAGTGACATTCGTTGTCGAGCGCCTCCTTTTCTCAACTACAATGACATATTGTATAGAAGTTCATTTGAGGGAATGCTTTTGAGATGTTTGGGGGAGGAAGAAGCGACCCAAGCTTTGAAAGAGGCACATTCAGGGGTATATGCTCCACTTTCACATAAAAAGAATGGGGTATTATTGGCAAACCATGGTCAATGATTGCCTAGACTATGCTCGGAGGTGCAAAGCTTGCCAATTTCATACATCAACCGCCTGAAGTTTTGCACCCGACTATCGCATCTTGGATATTCGATGTTTGGGGATTGGATGTTGTTGGACCACTACCACAATCTTCTGATGGGCATTTATACATCTTGGATATGATGGATTACTTCTCAACATGGGCCAAAGCTATAGCTCTTAAAGAAGTGAAGAAGGAGAATGTTGCAAACTTCATTCGAGTGAACATTGTCTATAGATTTAGCATTCTGCGATACATAATAATGGACAATGGCAAGCCATTTGATAAAAAGTTGATTAATAAGATCTGTAATCTCTTTGGCTTTAAGCAGCAGAAATCTTCGATGTGCAATGCTTCTACCAATGGTCTAGCCGAGGCATTCAACACGACTCTATACAATCTATTAAAAAAGGTCATCTCTAAGTCCAAGAGAGATTGACACGAAAGAATGGAAGAAACTTTATGGGCATAAAGGACAACATATCGTACACTAAATCAAGCAACCTCATATTCACTTGGTTTTGGAGTTGAAGTAGTCCTGCCACTCGAGTGTCAAAAACCTTCCTTGAGACTGGCTATCCAAGAAGGGCTCACTGAAGAAGAAAATGCCCGACTATGACTTTCTGAATTAGAAGCACTTAATGAAAAGAGATTAGAAGCCCAAAACAGTTTTGAATGTTATCAAGCTCGTTTATCTTGTGCTTTCAACAAAAAGGTTCATTCGAGGTGTTTTCAAGTTGGAGACCAAGTCCTTGCGGTGAGAAGACCCATTGTCACTTCACGTAATTCTGATGGAAAATTTACCTCAAAGTGGGATAGACCATATGTGGTGCAAGAGGTATACACAAATGATGCTACAAGCTTGTTGATCAGATGGCATAAGGATCGGTCCTATAAATGCTAAATTTCTTAAGAGGTACTATCCTTAAGGCAAACGATGCTCCATGAAGTATGAGTATAAAATTGCATGATACTCTTGGCCCGTAAGAGTATAAACTGTGCATGGCACCCCTTAAAAAAATATTCTCTAGGTTGAAAATCTAGAAAGAGGTGGCCTAGGCAAAAATTAGGATAAAAACACAACACTCTCCTAGAACTACGTTGTGACTTGATCCTCTTCATTGAGGTATGTAGGCTCTTGGAATTATATTCTAAGTTCAATTGCATAAGTGTTAAAAAACTATATGTTTCTACTTGATTACTTATGGGGGCAAATCCTTATGGAGTATGAGCCTTTTCAATGGCACGTTTGAGGTCTTTAAATTTAATCAAGTTTGCAGGTTGAAGTTTTCAAAATCCTCTAGTCTTCAAGTTTATGCATTGATATTCTTGAGATTTGTCGATTTTATAAGTTGAAGCACTAAATTCCAAAAAGTTTGCAAGTTAAAATCGATGAATGCACAAACTTCAAAAGATGAGGGACTTTTGCTATTTTCATTCTTATTAGCATGAAAAACATGGATTAAGTTTGAATTGTTAAGGCTTTCAACAAAATAAAACATGTGCGTAAATTGAAGTTAGAACCACAAAATGTAAGATATGAGACAAAAAATAATAAAGAGACTTTATTGCTATGAAATTGTCTAACATATCAATCTGAACCCTGTGAAAGTAAAGAAAGGAAGTTAAAAAAAAGGGAGGAGCCTAATCTAAGCATAATTTATAGTTGATCAAATCTTGACAACCAACCTCCAAGCACTCTCGCTTATGCTCCAAGAGAGTTGAATCATCAGTCGTCAAGAAGTCTATGTTGTCATAAAAAGACACCTCGTTCTCAACAATTGAAATCTTGGCTTGAACCTCTTCAATCTCTTTCCTGGCAACATCTACAATAGCTTCAAGTTTCTCTCGCTCCGCTTGTAGAGTTTCTAACTTTTTTATGACCTTCTTTAATGATTTTATTTTAGAAGAAACATGTTTAGTCTTCTCACCCTCCTCCGCTCTAAGTGACTCAAGACTCTCCTTGGCCTTGGAAATCAAATCTAGCTTCTTATCTTCATGCACCTTATCTACAAAATTAGAGTGTTCTTGATCATAGGAAGTAGTAAGCTCGAACAGAGAATACACCAAATGCTCCAAGGATGAAAGACCTATGAAATGCATTTCACTCATCTCTTTGAGAATCTGATAAATATCTTCCTTGTAAGATGAAATTGAGTTTAGAGAAGTTCTAGAAAGTTTGCTACAAATCTCTTCCCAAAAGCCCAAGATGTACTTCTTTTTGTGAGTTGAAACAATGTTTTTTCCTTCAAAAATAGACTTAGTCCCATTTGGCTTTAAAAATAGTGAAGGAGTACCACTTGAATCAAGGGTCAACCCTTTTAAAGCCTGGTCAAGAGAAGTGGATGTAATTCTCTATCCTTGCTCAATAACTAAAGTTGGCCCTGCCTCATGTTTTGATGTCGCAACAGATTCGTCACTAATTTGCGGCCTCTCTTGTGGTGATTCCTTTGGATGCTCAACAACGTTTACCTTCACAAAAGGGGATGGAAGAAAGTTAGAAAATTACTCAACCATAAATTGGAAAAAAAAGATTTATGGTCAAAGGGAAATCTCTTCACTTAGAATGCCTAATGTTTTCAAAAGACCATCAACGCCTTGCCCTTCTACAATCTCTAACCCAACAACTTCAAACTTGGTTGATTCATGTCTCTTTCTCTTCCAACATTGATCTCCATTGCTACTTTTGCTTGTCTCCTGAGAGGCTGGCTTTCTGGATGAAAGAATTAAGGGGCATCTCTCTACATCGATAGAAATGTGAGCTACTTATTTCTTCGACCCCTTAAATGACTTAAGTCTCTTACTTCGAGGTTGTGGGGCAAGTGGGGTACCAACTTCTAAGAGCGCCTCTCCGATATTTTGATTTTTTCCTCTAAAGGATTAATAAAGTTTGGCCCAGCGTTTTCCACCAAAGTTTCTATATTATTCTCAAGAAACTTCTCATGGGACCTTTCCCACAAAGATGGATATCAAATGGAGTAAAGTTTCTTCACAGAAGTAATTGCAAGTGAAAATGTCACTTTTGACATAGTAGTACGAGAGACACAAATTCTCCAATACCTAAGTCCCTCATCAAGAGATTCAGTACGAATATCCTTTTCGAGATGTCCAGGAATATCTTAATGAAATCCAAACTGACGACGAAATTTGATAGGGACTATATGACTCGATGAAGAAGAAGTCTCCTCTCCTTAAGGTAAGATAATTAAAGCGGAGGCTCATAAAATTAGATGACTATGACTCTAAAGCTTTATTATCATCAACATAATAAGTTGGGTGAGGCCTATTAAGCATGGACACATTCCACACAAGGTTTTCACCTCAATGAACGCGCTTTCGTGCCTCATCTTTGTCAAAATATTGTGCAGCACCCTTGCCAGAATATACCACCATTTGTGGAAGAGAAGGTCCACCAGTAAGCGGATAATGTGTCTTGAGGTAATAAGCAAGCCAACCATAAACATAAGGAATAGGGAAAGAAACTTTAATTTGATCAAACTGTGAAGAATTTGAAATTTTATTTAAGCCACGATAGATGCTTGCTAAGACCGGGATTGCAATGCAAACCTTTCGACTTCTCGCCATCAAGCTTGCCATCTTAAAAGTTTCAAGCCGAATAAGGTTCCCTTGCTTAGAGGGAAATACAAAGGCACATAACCAACATGACAAGAAGGCTGCCAAATGAGTCTCATATTTTTGGTGTTTTGCTCCAAGCATAGAAAATGTCATCTCTTGAGATCTCAACCATGTGTCCACCTCCATTGATATTTCGCCTGTGGATTTATGTGTAGATGATAGACGTCGAGTCTTCTTCTCTTTTCTCAGGGGAGCTAGCTCATACTTGATGTCTTGTTTACACCAAAATTCTAAGATGATGAAAGGCATAAATAAATACTCACAAGTTTGAGGAATAAATCTCTCCTTTTTGGCGTCATGACCTGTAAGCTCTATGGCATTAGATATCACTTCTTCATAAGGACACCCACTAATCAGCAAGCCACCAAGAGTATGAAAATCCCAAAGAGATATAGATGCTTCACCAAGAGACGTAAGTAGTGTATTTATTTGGGGACACCAAGCCTCACAAAAGTCCTGCACTATGTTGGAGTTCCGATCGTAGGTAAAAAGAGAAGCAAAGACAACATTGTGGATGTTAGCATTGTTCAAACTTTGCCCGTTTTTGCTAAGGACATCTTCTATCCATTCCCAATATCTCGGGATGTAATGATAGTCACCTTTAAACAAAATTTTATCTCCCCAACGTGACTCTTCTTGAATCAAATGACACCCTAAAGTTGGAAGAGTGCTTGTTAGATTTGTGCCTTGAAGATTTGGTTTCTCAAGATACCACACTTTGGAAGCTTTGTTAGATGTGTGGTCAAGTTCTGAGATCCAATTTTCCTTATGAAGTGTGTTTCTCAATTGTGGCCACACATCATATAACGACCAACTAAAGGATCTTTGACCGAAAGCTTGGTTTCTACCTTGCTATCTTGTATTCCGATTATAAGGTATTTGAGTCCAGAAGATGAGCAAGTGTAGTCCTTGAAGAAGACCATTGTTCAGGTTGCATAAAAGGAAAAGTGTTACCCTTCATCAATGATAGCATGCAAAAAAGGGACAAGAATCTAAATAAAAGAATATGGCTAATTGGGGGTATTTGAGAACTTTGTAAAGCCTCGAATTGGGGGTCCCTTATGCTTAGACATTAGGAACACTGTAAAGCCTCAAATTGATGGTCCCTTATGTTTAAACATTGGGGTCTTTATAAAGCCTCGAATTGGGGGTCCTGTATGCTTAGACATTAGAAATATTGTAAAGCCTTGAATCATGGTCCCTTATGTTCAAACATTGGGAACTTTGTAAAGCCTCGAATTGGGGGTCCCTTATGCTTAGACATTAGGAACAATGTAAAGCCTCAAATTGATGGTCCCTTATGTTTAAACATTGAGAAATTTGTAAATCCTCAAATTGTTAACCCCCTTATGTTTAAATATTGAGAACATTGTAAAGCCTCAAATTAGTGATCCTTTACGTTTAAACATTTGGGAACAGTGTAAAGCCTTGAATTGGTGACCCCTTATGTTTAAACATTTGGGGAACAGTATAAAGCCTCAAATTGGTGACCCCTTATGTTTAAACATTGGGAATATTGTAAAACCTCGAATTGGTGATCCCTTATGTTTAAACATTTGGGAACAGTGTAAAGCCTCAAATTGTTGGTCCCTTATGTTTAAACATTTGAACATTGTAAAGCCTCGAATTGGTTATCCCATATGTTTAAACATTGGGAACATTGTAAAATCTTGAATTGATGATCTCAAGGCGAGGACATTGAACACATCCCTTCATACCTCGAGATCAAATTCTTATGTTATAGAATTCACAAAGCACAAATGTCACTCCCTTTGACCTACAAAAAAAAGGGTGACGAACATAAAAAAAGAAGAAGAAGAAGAAGAAGAAGAAAGTCATACCTCAACAAAGACACTTGCGTTAGACTTCAATTTTGATTGAAAAAATATGAAGAAGCATACCCCTATTTTGACTAGACTTGAAGCAGGGGGCATTTGTAATTATTTAAAATTTATTATATAAATTTTAAAATAATTTAATATTATATTAAATTCATGAATATATTCGTTTAAATAAATGTTATTGATTAATATAATTGGGTTAATAGTTTAAGTCCAATAAATACAGATTTAATTAAAATCCATGTTAATTGATTTGCACTACAATAAAAGAGTAAAAATTAATAAGCCCAATATTATTTCATCCAAGAGCCCCATCTTGGCACCACGTGTCAAATGATGTGGCATGCCAAGTCAAACAAAGAAGTGTCCATCTTGGCGCCACATGTCAAATGATGTGGCACGCCAAGTCAAACAAAGAAGCCAATAAGATCATGTCATGTGTTAAAATGACAAGCCCATTTCATTAAAGTCCAATATGTCATGTCACTTAAATCTGATTGGCTCAAGAGAAGTTTTTCCTATTATAATTCCTCTATTCTACAACTATAAATAGGGTTCTTCATAATTAAAAGGAGAAGGAAGAATTCTAACAAGAAGCTAAAGAGAGCTCGTGAATCAAACGCCACAAATTTCACTACAAGTTTGAGAATTCAAACATTCAAGTTCATGAACAAGCTTAAAAGCTCTTGAACTCAAGATCCAACTCAAGAACAAATTCAAGTTTCAAGTACAAGATCAAGAACAAATTCAAATTTCGAGATCGAGTTCAAGAACAAATTTCAGATTCAAGATCAAGCTCAAGAGCACTTGAAAAGGCGAATCAGAGGATTCATAGAGATTGTAACACTCACATATTGAAATCAAATACTACAAATTGTTTGTGATATTTTCATTCTTAATTATTATTTTCTTGACATGAATTTTATCGTCTACAACCATATTGATTAAATTTATGAGGCAATGTATACTCATTAGGAAGAAACATTTAGGATATAATTGAACATGAGTTTTCACTTTTGTCTTTTTGGTTATTCTCAAACTATTCTTAGATAATTCAAAGTAAAATCATAAATATGACTATTTAACTCTTTAGAACTTATCATCAAAAAAATATAAATAAAGAACAAAAATGAAAAAAAATTCAACTCTCTTAACCAATGAACAATTAACTTAGTTTGAACATAAAAAAATACATAAAAAATTTAATTTTTATGAACTGGAAAGAATAATTTTGTTACAATAAATAACAAAAAAAGAGAGATTAATGTAATATCCATGACGACGAGAGAAATATGTGTTATAATTCCATACCTCAAAGGAGGCCTATAAAATTATGCCTCAATTTTTTAAAGAATTTAAAATAGTCTAAGTTGAGTATATTGATTCTTGTATTCTGAATCGTTCACATACATGAAAATAATGATATAATATATTTATAATATATAAATAGTATATAAAACAAAATAATTGGATCCTTAAATATTTGTGACCTAATTAAAACTATTTCACCCATTCTATAAAGAATTATTGCATTTTGGAGAAAACAATAATAAAAAAATTTACTTCATCAACGGTCCCAGATTAATGTAACACACCCTAGATTTCCTAACTCCGATAAGTCCAGAAAATCCAACAGCTGAACTGATTGTGCATCAGATGGGTATCTACGAATCACATTCACAATCCATAGATGGTTCTATGAGCCGTAGGTGGGAGGTCATAGATTCCTTCCGCAATTGGTAAAATTTGAACTCCCGAAAGATCTAGTCGAAGCCCTATGACCCGTAAATAGTTCGATGATCCATAGATGTGTTTGTATTTCCTAAAAATACGTGAATTTTTCTCAAGTGTAAGATGAGTCTACGAATAGGGCCCATGACTCGTCGTTTGATCTACGATCCATAGAAAGTAACTCGTGGTTCTGAGTCCATAGATCATAGTTTCTGAACCTCGAACCACGAATTGACATGACGAGCCCGTAGATGGGTCTATGACCCGTAGAAGGTGATCATAGATCCAGGGTCAGTTGTTATACACCACTTTAACTCGAGGTCAAATGGTGGACAATATATTCGTGATTCCTAAATTATTTAATTTAAGGAGTCGCCACCTAATTATTTTTAAGGTAAATTAAGATACCTAAATTATTAACTAATGTAATGTAAAAATTAACTCCATTTAATGATCTGCCTACCTGTATAGAATTCTAAGTAAGGATTTTAATTATCCTAAATGGAAGTTATTAAGCATTCTCTAAGATCTGTTAAAAACAGTAAACTGGCCAAACTTATATTAATACGAAAAGGTTAAAGAAACACATATATTTGAAAAGTTTAGGAAAATCTTTATATCTATTATAACTAGATTTAAATTAAACTTGAAATGTTAATTGGGAAAATGACCTTTTAGGAAAAATTCATTTAAACTTAATTTAATTTAAGGAAAAACCATTTTTAGTTAGTCTTCTAAATTAGGGTAATTAGTCTTGAAAAATTAACTTAAAAGTAAAAGACAATTTAAACTTCTAAGTTTTCTAAATTCTACCGAAATTGGTTAAGTATGAAATTTTTATGTTTTTAAGAAAAATACTTGGGATATTTTAAATGAGTGAAATTTGTGGAAAGACTGACTAAATACAAAGACTTAAAAACGAATATATTAATTTCTGAAAAATATAATAAATATCCTAATGATTTAAAAACATCAACATTTATTAAGACTTAAGTTAAAGGAAACTTGAAATTTTAAAAGAAACGTTTTAGGAGAAAATTGACAACTTCACCATTTTTTAAAGATTTTGAAATTTTTTGAAAATAGATAAGTAAATAAGATATATCATCATTAAAGAAAGAATTAACGTAAAGAATGTATGTCATTTTGGGGAATTTAATTAAATTAAAACAAATAAATAAGTTAGTGTTAACAAATACCACATAAATACAATAAATAAATAAATAATAAGTAAAAGGCAATTCAGATTTTTGGGCTTGGCAGATCCAAATTTTACCTGTCTTAAATTAATGTAAAATATAAAACGCATCTAGGCCTACCTTGGCCCATTTTCAGGTTCCTGCAAATTTGTTGTCAACTCCCTTGAACTGTTGATATAAAAAATTTGGGATTTTAGGCCCATTTTGATGTATCACATCAGTGTATACATAATATATATCAGTGTTATAGAGACTTTTTGAATCAATAGTTTGTATATCAGCCTTCTCAACTTGAAGAACAAATTTGTTGGGTTTAAATCCAATCCAAAATGCAAGGAAAGTGTCCCGTGAGTTTGAATGAAATTCGCATGCATCAAATAGAAGACAAGGATTAGAATCTGTTTATCAAACTAAAACTTTAAATGAGAATTAACACTCCAAAAGACATCAAAGCATCGCGCAACATGATAATTCTGAAATTAAAATATGGCAGTAGACTAATAAATAAAGGAGAGAACCAAAAAGTGGTCAAAGTTTAACTCTTAAACTACTGTAATAACCTGAATTCAACCTTGATTCCATGACAACATGAACAACTAGCTAGCCAGGGAGATAATAATCCAACTAGTTAAGAAACATAATATAATAAATACATATCAGATAATTTCTCAAATGCCATAATCTAATCCAAAAAGAAATGAATGTAAGGCCCCACCTATTGATGTGTTTCCTGAAGAACTTCCAGGTTTACCTCCAGAACGAGAAGTAGATCTTGGTGTTGATTTACTTCCAGGCACTCAACCTATATCTTTCCCTCCATATAGAATGACTCTGATAAAATTACATGAATTAAATGAGCAATTAAAAGACTTGTTGGAGAAGGGTTTCATAAGGCCTAGTGTGTTCCCTTGGGATGCACCAGTGTTATTTGTACTCAAAAAGGATGACAAGTTAAGAATATGTATTGACTACCGACAATTGAATAGAATTACAATTAAAAACAAATATCCCCTCCTCAAAATTGATGATTTATTTGATCAGTTACTGGGTGCTAAATGCCTTTCAAAAATTGATTTGAGATCAGGTTATCACCAAGTGAGGGTGAAGGAGAAAGATATACCCAGGACAACTTTCAGAACATGCTATGGTCATTTTGAATTTCTTGTTATGTTATTTGGGCTAACGAATGCACCAATAGTTTTTACGGATTTAATGAATAGAGTATTCAAGCCGTTCTTGGATGTATTCGTGATAGTATTTATAGATGGTATTTTGGTGTATTCAAGATCAGAAGAGGACCATGCAAATCACTTACGACAAGTATTACAAGTTCTTCATGATCGACAGTTATATGCAAAAAATTTCAAATGTAAATTTTGGTTAAAATTAGTGGCATTCTTGGGTCATATTGTATTCGATGAAAGAATAAGGGTCAATTCATAAAAGATAAAGGCCGTGAGAGATTGACCAAGGACCAAAACACCCACGAAAGTTTGAAGTTTCCTGGGTTGACAAGTTATTACAGAAGGTTTGCTGAAGATTTTTCCTCTATTTCTGCACCTCTAACTAAGTTGATACACAAGACAACCAAGTTCCAGTGGAATGATGCATGCGAAAGGAGCTTCCAAGAGTTGAAAAGTAGGCTAACTTCTACGCCT
Source organism: Solanum aculeatissimum (assembly GCA_038996855.1). Taxonomy (NCBI): domain Eukaryota; kingdom Viridiplantae; phylum Streptophyta; class Magnoliopsida; order Solanales; family Solanaceae; genus Solanum; species Solanum aculeatissimum. Next base: position 11,749 of record JBCEWC010006490.1, read on the forward strand.
ATGCTAGTACTTCCAGAAGGCATGAAGGGGTATGCGGTGTATTGTGATGCTTTGGGAGTTGGCTTAGGATGTGTACTAATGCAGCATGGCAGGGTACTCGCTTATGCCTCAACACAACTACGACCGAATGAGAAAAACTATCCAACACATGATCTTGAGCTAGCAGCGATTGTATTTGCTTTGAAAATATGGCGTCACTATTTTTATAGGGTTCACATTGACATATATACTAACCATAAGAGTCTGCAATACATTTTTAAGAGAAAGACCTAAATTTGAGGCAGCGGAGATGGCTAGAGCCAATAAAGGATTACGACGTTGACATACTATACTCTCCAGGGAAAGAAAACGTGGTAGTTGATGCTCTGAGTCGTAAGACAATCATGAATATTAGTGATTACACCATGGTAAGTCAAGAATAGCTAAGGACCTACGTCAACTAGCCACTTTGATAGTTCGCCTTCTTGAAACTCCAAAAGAAGGGATTGTTGTGCATAATGTTGCAGAGTCTTCATTGGTAATTGAGGTGAAAGAGAAGAAACTCAACGATCCTACTCTATGACGTCTTAAGAAAAAAGTAAGTCAAGGTACGATGAGGGGATTTGACCTCACACAAGATAAAGTACTTTATTGCCAAAACAAATTATGTGTGCCTGATATTAATGGACTAAGAAGGAGAATAATGGAAGAAGTCCATAATTCAAGATATTCCATCCATCCTGGATCAACTAAGATGTATCATGACCTAAATGGAATGTTTTGATGGGGAGGCATGAAGAAGGACCTTGCAGAATTTGTGGCTCAATGTCTGAATTGCCAACAAGTCAAAGTAGAGCACCAAAATCCAATAGGTTATATGCAATGTATAGAGCTCCCACGTAGGAAATGGGATATGATCAACATGGATTTTGTTACTGGATTGCATCACTCATTTTATAAGTTTGACTCCATATGGGTAATAGTTGATAGACTTACTAAGTTAACATACTTCTTGTCAGTTAAGAGTGATTATACGACTGAAGAGTATGCAAAGATATACCTCAAGGATATAGTTAGGCTACATGGGGGCCCAATCTCCATTATATCTGATCAAGGAGCTCAGTTCACTGCAAAGTTTTGCAAGTCCTTCCAAAGGAGTTTAGGAACACAAGTGAATTTGAGTACAAAATTCCATCCCTAAACAAACGGTCAAGCAGAACACACCATTAAAACAGTTGAAGATATGTTGTGAGTTTCTGCATTGGACTTCAAGGGTAGTTGGGTGGATCATTTTTCACTTATTAGATTTGCCTATAATAATAGCTACCATTCGAGCAACAAAATGATAACTTATGAAGCTTTGTATGGAAGGAAATGTAGGTCGCCAATTGGATGGTTTGAAGTGGGTGAAACCACCTTTCTTGGGCCATATCTAGTTTAACAAGCCATGAAAAAGTTAGGGTATTACAACAACATCTAGAAACAACCCAAAGTCCTCACAAATTATATACGGATTTTGGGAGGAGAGGGTTGGAATTCTCGGTAGGAAACTAGGTATTCTTGAAGGTGTCTCCAATAAAAGGGGTTATGAGATTTGATAAGAAGGAGAAGTTGATCCCACGTTACATAGGGCTATATAAAGTTATTAAAAGGTTCGGGTAGGTTGCATATGAATTAGACCTACCCCAAGAGCTTTCCATGGTTCATCCAGTGTTTTATGTCTCAATGCTTCAAAAATGCATAGGTGATCCATCATGTATCACTCATATTGAAGATGTAAAGATTACAGAAATTCTCACCTATGAAAAGGTACCTATTTCTTTTCTAGATCGTCAAGTTAAGAAGCTAAAGAATAAAGAAATAGCTTCAGTAAAGGTACTTTGGAGGAACCAACAAGCAAAAGAGATAATGTGGGAGGCTGAAGATGCAATGAAATCTAAGTACCTTTATCTATTTGAAGCTGAAGAGAAAGTCCAAGATGCAGAGTTGAGACATTAAAAGGTATGTGTATTTGAATACTTGTTATGCTATCAGAGGTTTATTTAAATGAAGGTTTGAAATTGTTTAAGCTATCCAATTTAACATTCAAGGACAAATGTTCCTAAGGGAGGGGATGATGTAATACCCCACATCTTATGTGTATTAGTCCTATGCATATGGAATATGATATGACTTTATTGAATGAGCACCAATTTTAAAAGTGCTTAAATTTCATATTGAAGGGTTATATTTACATCGACAACTTAAGGTGATCGATTCTATATAAGTTTTAAGTTAAAATTAAGGAGATTGCAACCTTAAACGAAGCAAAAGAAGTGAGGTGCTGATGGGACTATAAGAAGCTAGCAGGTGAGTCACCTATGTGCTTAGCTTAAATGAGCTAAGTAGATAGAGAAGATTAATTCATCAATGAGTGGACTCAGTTGAGGCCCAAATCAAGTGAAAAAGAAAGAAACTGAGACAAGGCCCAACACCAAATATGTCCAAGTTTAATAAAGTATAAGGCCCACGCAAAGGGTATAATTTTGGCCGATGATATAGTATTATAAAGGGACAACATTGACAACCCAAATAAATAGTTAAGGGGCCCAATTACATCCACTACCTACTTGACAACTTGGGCCCAAACCAAGTGAAAGGAAAAGAGAAAAAATGGGCAGTCAAGGCCCACCGAATTGATGCCTATTAAGGGCCAAGTGAAAGGGCTAAGTAGGTGCATCACCACCTTGCTAAAATAGGGCATAAAATAAGGGATAAAGTTGGCCAAGATGGGTCCATTTAAAAAGGCTTAAAATCAGCTCCTTAAGTTATTTTAAACTTGAAAAAAAATCAGATTTTAAAAAGTTTCTTACTTACTCTTTCTTAACTTTATAAAATAGCCACAATAAACCCTTAGGGTTCTTGGAGAATCCCTACTTCTTGAAGATTAAGGTAAGTAAAAATACCTATGTATTTAGTGCAATTGTTTCATGAAAAACAAGGAAGATATGTTTGTTATGCTTTGGTGAGATATTAGACAACATGTTTCTAGAAAATTGTTGCACACTTTTCTTGTTTATTAAAAGGCTTTTATCTTCATGGTTGGCTTGATTATGAACAAATGTTGATGTTCTTAACAAGTCTTAAATGGTAAGCTAAGGTTGCTTCACTATTTTTGTTTAACTTAAAAATGAGTTTTAGTATGTTATATTAAATGCGTTGTTAGTAAGAACTTGCGGGCTGATTGATTGGGGACTATGGTCTCATATCCCCCATCTGTTTTGGGAGTGTTTTGTGACTGTTATGGTGTGTTAATATGTTGAGAACAGTTTGGTTAAATTTGGAACATGTTTGAATTATTGACGTCGAAATATAGGAAAAAGGCGTAATGTTATGCTACCTAATTATGTGTTGTGTGGAGTTGTTATGTATTGTATTTTTTGAATTGTTATAGGAATATTATGAGACTAAACCAAGTTGAAAATTTCATGTATATTAAGGTGTGTATTAGAAAAATATGATTAGAGAAGGAAAAGTTAAAAGAACATCCTTGGGTTGATAATTACGGACATGTTGCCCGAGTGTTATTTTTAGATGAGATTAGACTGCCAAAACGTGTTTATTAGTTGCTAATACTAGTTTTATCACCTACTATATTGTAGATAAATATTTGAGGGAAAGGAGGTTACTTCGAGGTAAAAACGAGGTGGTACAGTAAGGTATATAAGGCAACCAATTTTCTATTATTTGACATGAAATCTAGATTCTTTTCTGGCACATAGAGGCACTTACAAACTCCGACATAACGAATAATCGTGTCTCCACTCCCTACCATGTGCATATATTCCAATATATAGTCATTGTCAAATCTGCATATATACTTTAGATACCAAGATGCATGAGTTCTCTTTTTAGCTAAATAAAGTCCTTGTGTTATTTCATCTCCTACGTATTTCATTAGTTGCATAACCTACTCTTTTTTATTGTGGTATTGTCTTACATGATTGGTTACTTGTCGCTTGTTATATCTATAGTCCTATAGCTCAAAATGTTATGACCACCAAAAAAATCATCTCAAAAGTAAATAAAAAATAAAGCAAAGTTGCTTATTGATGGATTGTATCCCAGGGGTGGAAGAATCACCTAGCATGGGTCAATCCAATATTACAGGAGGTATCCCAGGGGTGAAAGGAAAGTCTAGCATGGGTCGATCTCAATATTTATTTACCACTGATTAGCTAGTCATTTGTATTATATACTGTGCACATAATGTAAAATAATGAAAGGTAAAGTAATGAAAACGACATAAATTACAAGAATCCACAATATGACTAAAGGTGGTCTTCTATACTTACACCAATGCTTAGTTTCATTTGAGTTCTTGTTTCATATGTAGTACTTTTTTCTTTACATATTCAGTACATTATCTTGTACTGGTGTCCCTCTTGGAGGACCTGTATTTCTTGCTGCAGGTACAGAAGCTAGTAGATCTTCCAGTAGGAGTACAAGATATCCAGTTGCTATTATTGACCTCTACGTTGCTTTGGGGCTTTATATGTCTAGAGTTTATATTTTGTACTGTATAGTAGTTAGTCTTGAGGTGGGGCTTGTCCTGACTCTTATCAAATAGTGTTCCTTATTTAGAGGCTTTGTAGACTATGTAAAGTAAGGTATGGTCATGTCTCGTATTTTAGACATTGTAGCTCCAATGGCCTAGTTTTATGTATTTTCTTTTGTCTTGTTTTTACTGTCTACTTTCCTGAAAGCATGTTGAATGTGAAAACCTCCTATAATGTTCATAGATAGTGCATGATTACAGGTTGGTTCTCCCAAGTCTTGTCGGCAACGGGTGCCAGTTCGCCTTAATGGGACTTTGGGTGTGACACACAACTTATACAAGGACTACAATATACACAAATCGCTTACTTTAACTACTTATAAACAACGAGTGAGTCATATTGTATAGACAACTTTAAACTTCAAGGAAAACTCCAATGAAAACTCGATTAGAAGGCATTTCAAAGTGTAATCAGTGTTTATCCAATGAAGTGAAAATTTGGATCATAGGTTGCAAATCAAAATATGATTGAACGTAGAGACGTCTACAAAAACTTAAAACACGTCAGATACTATGACATATTTCGAGTAAGAAAAACAACCGCGAACTACTCATATGAAGCAAAATCAGTCGAGATTTTGATGAACTCCAAAGAGGAAAACAACAACTCTACAATATCATTAATGAAAGATACAAAGTAATAAACAATTACCTCTTAACGAGAAGCAAACTAAAGATGATGAGATCACACTTAACCACCACAAGTCTTCCAAATAAAAAAGAATCAATTCCCTTGCTTCAAACCTTGGTTTTGATTCTTAAGGATTTCAGGGGTTTTCTGCTATTGACTAAAACTAGTTTATTTTCAGAGAAAGAAGCAACTTTTTATTTTTTTGGGAAGGGAAAAATCTCTCATACAATGAGTGAAAGAGAGTATTACATAGGAAGAAATTAGGTCATTTTGGGGGAAAGATTGGACGATTTTTTGGGTTTGAAATTGAAATGTGAATTTCTGAGATAAAATCAAGAATATGCTAAAAAGATATCATTTTACTAAAAATCTTCCAACTAATTGCCAATTTCATCCATTGGATTTGGGGCGAGGACAAAAGGGAGAGTATGATGAAGCCACTTGGACTTTGAGGAATATAGAAAGGGTTGTTTGAATGTTTGCTTGCTACTGTTGCTCATTGTAGGTTGGTTTTTTGGATTTATGTTTGTTGTGTGTCGTCTTGTGAAGGAGATGGAGGAGTGGAGTTTCACACTTCTGGAAAGAAGAAAAAAAAGCATCAGGGCGTGTGAATTGTAGATCTATATATATATATATATATATGTATGTATTATGTTAAATAAAAAGATTTGGGTCGGGAGAGGGGATTTTGGGTCACTGATTTGGGTTAAAAATTGGGTCCAATTAATTTGAAAGAGGTCTAAAAATGGGTAAAAGGGGTGGGGGAATTTAATTTGGAATTTGGCCATTCAAAATTACAGTTATGGCCAATTTAGAATTTAAAAAGTAGCCGAATTAAATCAGTTGATTAATTTGACCATAAGATAAATTTAATATTAATAAATTAAAGAACTTCTTAATATTAACAACGTGAAATAATTAATTTAAATATCAACTAATTAATTTCAAAAATAATTTATAATTAAACTAAGATAATTAACAAAAATAAAATGTTTTGAAATGATTTTTGAATAATTATGAAAAGCTTATAATTAAATACATAATCATAAATATATGAAAAATATTTGCATATATATATGTGTACACATACAAAATATATACCACATGTATGTGTGTGTGCGTGTGTATGTATATATAATTAAAAGATTAACACTAAAAATAACTTAGAATATTTTTTGATTTTCCAAAGATAATTATTTTAAATTATTAAAAAATTGAAGAAGCTCGATAATTAATTTATATAGTGGAGGGTAAAATTTGGATGTCAACAACTGTCCCTTTCTAGTATCGAGGAAAGAGACCCTGGACAATGAAATTTGACAAATTTAATTTTTGCCAACCACATCTTCATCTTTTGAAAAAGATTTGGTACGAACTTTGAGAAATTATGGCCGAATCCTGGTATTGGATTTCCTACATATTTTAAGTTACATGGAAATTTAGACCACTTGTAGTTCAAGATGCTTGATTTCACGCACGATTATGAAAGAATTCAGGAGCTACTTCAGAGTTGAATTATGGATAGACAAAAAAGTTTTGGGAACGGAATGAGTGGAGGTTGGAGTATAGTGGAGTTTTCAACACTGAGCTTGACTACATATCTCTAATATGAGAATCAGACTGCTTGTAGTTCAACTCAACGGTTGAAAATAAAATCTTCTTATGTTAAGATAAACTTCGATTGGAAGGAGTGACAAGTAAATTGAGCATGAAAAATAAATTTGCAATCTCTTAGTCATAAATGTGGTTCACTTCAAACCCATAAATAAGAACTTACATAAATATAATTTTCAAAAGCTCTTGGTGCATTGTCACTCAGATTGGAAAGATTGCTCCCGTTGAGAGTTGATACCATTGGATACGAAACTGAAACTAACAAACCCCAAGAAATATCCACATGTCTTCTAATAGGGATATAGTTAGATTGTGGTGTAAGTCACTTCTCAACTTGTGTCCAAAGAGTTTGACACTTCTCTTCAGACTATGTCCCTGTTCACTGCTAAAAAAAAGTTGCGCGTTGTGCTTATGCTCCTGCAAATTGTTGGTGAGTTTGACTCTCCAACAAATGATCTCAGTTCACTGCTTAGATAAAGTTCCATGTTGTGTCATGTCTCTTGATACTGCATATGTATTATACTTCCTGTCAAGTCTTGATAGAGTTGTTAAAAGAACAACATAAAACTGAAATAATATAAATAAAAGCCTTATGACAAAGATCATAAGAAAAAATATTTTCATTCTAAACTGGTGCTCTAGATGCAATTAAATCAACTGTGTAGTATTTTTCTGTTATTTTAAACGACTGCTCCAAATTTGTGCCTGGAAAGTCTAACACACTGAGTGAAAATACTAGCAAGAACAAATATATAAAGAAAGCTCAAATTTTAAAGAAAATAAAAATATATCACACAATGCTTATATGTGTAAAAATAACTAAATAAATAAAGCATTGTGAGATGTATCATTAAAGATAGACAAACTTTTCAAGAAATTTAAAAGAATAGTTGTAGTACTCATAAATAAATAAATAAAGCATTGCAAAAAGTCTTATTAAAGATGAATGGGCTTTTCAAGAAATTTAAAAGATAGCATCAAGTGCTCGTGTGCATTTTTTGAAAACAAATAAATGATTTGAAGCATTGCGAGATGTGTGAGCTTTTCAAAAAATTTAAAAGATAATATGCAGTGCTCCTAAATAAATAAATAAATAAATAAAGTATTGCAAGAAGTCTCATTAAAATAAAATGAACTTCAAATGTCTTATTAGAGGGCAGACTAACCCAACATGTCCTATTTTAGGGTAGATGAACCCAGACTATCCTATTTGAGGGTGAATGAATCCAATGTATCCTATTTGAGGTGACTGAACCCAAATATCCTATTTGAGGTAGAGGAGTCCAATGTGTTCTATTTTAGAGTGAACAAATTCAATGTGTTCTATTTTAGGGTGAACAAACCCAATGTGTTCTATTTTAGGGTGAACGAACCCAATGTGTTCTATTTTAGGGTGAACAAACCTAATGTGTTCTATTTTAAGATGAATGAACCCAATGTATCCTATTTTAGGGTGGCCGAACCCAATATATGCTATTTTAGGATGGACGAACCCAATGTATGATGTAATCTTACAAATATGAATTTTGGTGCAATGTAATGAGCTTGGTGCGATTTCTTTACAGTAGGAAAAATTGGTAATCTAATATGAAGATCCTGTTGCAGTGCCTTGTAGTATTTAAAATTCAAAGTATAGTGCAAAAAGCTTGGTGTACTATCTTTAAGATAGAAAAGATTCATAATATAGTGCAAAGAGCTTGGTGTAGTGCCTTTGGAGTAGCGATTTTTCCAAGTGTAATGCCTTTTATAGTGGAGAATATCAATAGTGCAGTGTAGCATAAATGAATATAACTAGTGTAATGATCATGATTTAATAACCTTCCACCCAGTGAAAGTCATTTCTAATAAATTCCTGTACTTAAAGAAAATCGTGAATTTCAAATTTAATTTTTCAAGATATTGCACTATCTGAATCTTGTGAATTCTTGCTTGATGTTGAGCTTTGTGGCGTTATCGTTCAAGAATAACTAAAAATCAACCTCTGCATATTAAAAAAAATTATTAGTATATAAAAAATGGTTGCCCTACATTGAATCACGAAGCTTTGACTTTGAATCTGCATTTTTTTGTGCTATGACATTCAAGGGATCTGATGGCAAATATGGCTTGTGACCTCGACACTTGATTTTGTCAAATAATTGTACGCCATTTTCAAAGCTGTCCAAGTTTTGAATATAGAAAAAAATATAATTTTTAATATATTGAAACTGAACTCGACATGAGCACCTACATATCTCGCTACTAACAGGAATCAGGTTACACTTAGTTCATTACAAAAGTCTAGAAAGGATTGTAAACTAATAGATATTCCCAAAAGGAGTGTCGATGATATCCTCAAGTGGTAACATGAAGGACTTGCAAGTCCTCTTGACTAGTTGCACACTTTCTCTTCAAACGTTTTAGTGGCAGTTTTGATGGATCACCCTTAACAATAATTGCACTTGTGGTTGTGATATTTCTATCATTGGTTGCAAACTCTAGTTGTATTTTTATCTTGCCTCTTTCAATCATACTATGAATATTGAGTTTAAGTGTATAACAATCTTCAATATCATATCCTTAAATATTTGAGTGGTAAGAACAACTCTTGGATGGATCAATGTTTTCAGATATATATTTAGAAAGAAATCATTTTCTTGATTACAGAAGTCTATTTTTTTTCAATCTCTCAATATACCTGCATATAGATCATCTAATGAAATGAAGGAGATAGATTTCATATTCTTTCATTGTAAGGTAGACTCTATTGGGTGAAACTGTTAGCAACCATACTAGAAATTTAGTTGGCGATTAGACACATTGCAAGGTTTTCAAGTTGTTGAAGATTGCAAAAGATGATGACTTTGATGATGTTGAGACTGATACATAGCCATGAAAATTGAGTTATCTTTTCTGCTTTCGCTTTTTTGGGTTTTTTAATATCTTTGTTTGAAAGGTTTGGTGGACAACTTGTGCTGCTGAGTTGTCTACAGTTCTCCCTTATTGAATACCACTTTCTATATGTTTATCAATTTGAATCAAGTCAAAGAAATTGAGTGCACAAGTTTTGAGTAACTTTTCATAATATAGCCCTTCTTGAACATGGATGAAGGTTGAGATCAATTTCATTTCATATGCGTATTCTTGAAAACATTCATGTGGCATTTTCTTTACTCTGAGCAAATTGGGTATATGCAAATCATCTCCATTATTGAACTCATATTTCTTTACAAAATTGTGAGCCATATCTTCCCATGTGTGTCATTTGTCAAAGTCTTATTTAGTATATCAAGCAAGTGTCAATCCTGATAAACTTTGGATGAATAATCTCATTCGTATAACTTCATCATGTCCAATTCCAATTAATCTACTACAATAGTCCTTTAAGTGAGCGACATAATTTTCTTTTCCATTGAAAGTATTTAACTTAGGTAGTGTGTAGCCCGGCGGAAGTTCAACATTTGGATGCACACACAGATTTTCATACTTCAAACTTTAATAATTTCTTAAGCTCAACTCTTCATCAAAAGTTTTCTTCAGATTTGTGGATCTCTTTTTTCAAATCTTCATAGAAAATTGACTTAATAACCTTCTCACTTTTAAAATATAAATGAGTTGCTAATTGATCATGCTTGTCTTCTTTGAAAGGAAATACAACTGTGGGAGGATAGGTATTTGATATCAAGGTGACTTGAAAGTTATTGGGATTGATAGTGCATACGGATGACATTTGTGGAGATATTCTATAGATAGGATCTTGGTGAGGAGATATGATTAAACAAATATTTTGAGCTTAGTTGGAAGTTATAGTTCTGGTAAGAAGAAGGCTAAAGCTAGTTTCTAGATTGACAGAATTGCTTTCCAAATAACATTATTCTCATAATCATCACTTTGCAATTGTATTAATCCCCTATTATTGTTGAATGCTTTCAAGTTGTTAGCCATTATAGCTTCATCCTTAATGCAAATTCTCAATCAAAAATAGTGTTCAACAACCTCTATAAAGAAAAATAAAACTATAAATAGAAAAATTAAATGTTAGTGCACGAGAATATATAGTAAATGTCAAAATAATAAAATATTAGAAAAAATAAATTTATTTTATTTCTTAAAATAAGAATTTCAATCGGAGCAGATAGCTTAAATCTAGAATGAGTGTAACATATTAGATGGTAGAATCTAACACTAAAAATGTAAGAAAAGAATATTTGATTTGGAGTAAAATGATTAGTTTGGAGAAAGGTTGACTCATGTTGAGCATCAAATCTTGACTTCATGACCCTTATCCTTTGCAAACTGTGGTGTGTTCTCAAGAATTGTCTCGGTCGCATGTCAAAATTATGGCAACTTCATTCTCCTTCTTTGGAGAAATATTAAAATTTTAAAAATAAAGTGATCAGACCTTATGTAGGC
>JBCEWC010006491.1:0-12209 GCA_038996855.1 Solanum aculeatissimum
TTTGTTGTAATTGTTTTATATATTTATATTCTAGTAGTGATATTTCTGAAATTATTTTATCTAATTGATACATATCTGTCTTAGTTTTATTTAATTCTTTATATATTTTATAGAGATTTTTTAATTCTTTTTTAATTTGTTTATAATTTTCAGTATTTTTATGAGGTCGTCTCATATTTTTAATATATTAATCCTATGCTCTGATACCATTTTGGAGGTAAGTGGGTAGTAGTCGGTGAGTCTATATTAGGCTTGAGGGTTCTATGGAGATCCTCCGATTAGAGCTTGAAAAGAAGATTCAGAAAGTGTTTTGAACGAGTGAATGAGAAACTAAGTATTATGGAGCGCATGGAGTGATATGGAAAGTATGTAACTGATTTAGGAGGTTAAAGGACTAACCCCAAATGAACAGACCTTGAAAGGTCACTTGGGCATCTCCATGAGAGCTCTTCACAAGCCGAAAAGAGCTCCACAGACCGTACAAATATCCATGGAGGGTGTATCATTGTCGAGACAGTACTTTCATACTTAGAAAAATTATCAAGATTTCTCCCATGGAAGCCTCACCATCTGTGAAATGCTCCATGGTCCATGGAGGATCCATGAAGAATACCTAAGTTCCGAGACAATGATTCAACACTTAGCCAAAATTCACAGGACTCCTTCATGGAAGCATCATCATGAGCCGTGGTACCTTGTACGGACCGTAAAAGTGCCTGTGGTGGCCTCCTTAGCCAAAAACAGAGAAAATCTCAAGGCTTGAATCCAGGCTCACCCCTACGGCTTGTGGGCCCCTCCACAGCTCGTGGAGATGTCCTTGGAGGGATACCTTAGCTTAAAATATTGGGAATTAATATTCTAAGCATCATTAAGTCTTTTCCAAAGTCAGGGCCCTTACAATTGCTATTAATGTCAATAATAGCGTTTGGTGAGGATTTGGATGCCTTAACTGTCTGCATCCTAAGGCTCTCTCTTATGACTTTGCTGATTCGTTTTTGACTGTTAGTGGAGTTTCCTCTTTTATTTTTCTTTCCTTTTTCATTCTCTTCTACATGTTTTGTTCTTATACTAGTGGGTTTGGACTCATTTTTGGGCCTGGCCCCTCCTTGTTGGGTTGCCTGTATCAATTGGGGATTTGGGCCACTCCCTTCATTTTGGATAGTCTGACGTTGGGTTGAAGGTCTCCGATCAAGGTTCCATCTATTTGTGGTTCTCTTACGGAAAGAGACCACTTCCCAGGTGCCTTCCTTTACCTCGTTGACTTCTTCCAGTGTGTGAGTTTCTGATTGTCTATGAGTATTGATGACCACTTCACTCTTAACAGGTGATTCTAGTGCCCCCTGCACACAAATTCTTGCATATCTTCCCCGAAGGGTGGTTGATGTGTATGCATCGATTTTTATAAGTTGGCCCAATTTTTGTCCCATTTTTTCCAAAATCTGCTTGTCATAGAATTCAGTGGGGAGTTGGGGGAGCCTTGCCCAAATCTCAATGTGGGAAATTGAGGAGGTCTGGGGGACAAAATTTGGCTCCCATTTTCTGACTGATACAAAGTTTCTAACAATGAATCATGCCCTTCATGAAGCACCTTGTTGGCATTGCTTTCCTGGTTGAATTTCGCTATGTGATAGTCATTCCCTAGATCTATCAAAATTAGGGATTCTGTGGGCTTCCACAAATCTACCAATTTTTTTTAGATAAGTATGTGGAATCTTACGCCAAAAGACTTTCACAGTGATTAATGCCTTCGAAGGTTAGTTTATTCTTTGTAGTTCATCAGGTCACAGAGCTATGGTATCCGAATGAGTTGTCGGATCTTGTTCCACATCCATTTGAGTTGGCTGGGGTAGGTCATAGATTTGGTTGAGCGTGTTGTTCCTTCCCAGCAGTGCATCTTTAAAAGATTGGTTGCTATTTCTGTCCGGAGGTTCTGGTGGCCGTCAGTGTCCATTTTTTGTGGTCTCTTGAGAGATTTCCATTGTAATAACATTATCTCTCTATAACAGATTTTTATCTGTACTAACAACTATATTCATCTTTGTAATTATATATTTTTGTTAAATTATCCTTATATAAAACAATTGTCTTTTTCTTTTTGATTAATGCAACAACCATCTTTGTTGAAACAGAAACCATTAAACTTACAAATAATTAGTCCTGAGATTTCGATTAAATATTCTGACACTTTATTTTATCATTTATGACAAAAAAAATTATGTGAATGCATACTTTCATCATTTAAAGACTTCATTCTCTTGCTAATTTTGTATTAAGTGGTGACAAAATGCTAATATTTAGTATAATGCATTGGCTCTTTTTAATTTTTAGTTAGTGAAATATGTATATGTTTTGAGATTTTAAAATTGAATAATTTTATCTTCTTATAATATTAAAAAATGAAAATACTAATTATTTTGAATAAGTTTTACCCATAACAATCAAATAACATGTAATTGCAAATATTATTATAAATATATAATAGTTAATCATAAAAAAACAACAAATATATCGAAAGGAACAAGACTACTATAGAGAGAGAGACAGAATAACTTTTTCCTCTCTTCCTCGTTCATGAACATGATGCTTATCCATCTATATTCAAATACTCCCTCCGTTCACAATTAGATGTCAAGTTTTAGCATGACACACCTATTAAGAAAATAATGATTAATGTAGTAAGATTACCATTTTACCCTTATTAATTAGGTAAATAAATTAGGGGTAAAAAGCTTTAGGGTATAATTTGGTAAATAAATTAGGGGTAGAATAGGCAAAAACAATTTGTCTTATCTTGAATTCTAAAAATTGACAAGTAAAAATGAAAACCAAATTAGGAAATTTTTGACATCTAATTGTGAACGGAGGGAGTAGTACCAGAAACAGTAAATAAAGAAACAGGATATTATAAAACTATCTGATTCCCGTGTCCTTAAGAATTTAATCTTTTCACTATATCCGAGGTTGTGGATTATTTCCTGTCATGATAAAACAGATAACCTAGCTATTACAAAAGTAGTGGTACCTCAAATTTCTATAATTTCGACGAACTCAAAGAACCAACAATAACTTCACACGCAAACTTGAATTTATTAAGAAAATGTATGCACAAGAGGAGAAAATTTCATGTCTGAAAAATGCAGAAAAAGTTTGTATTATTTATAGGCAAAGTTGGGGCGAATTTACATGTTCAGAACAGTCTCATTTGTTCTGAACAGGTATGGTATCTCTTGGCAACGAATGTGTCTGATTCAAAGAAATAATTTATGCGCGAGTTTTTAAAACTTAGTTAAACTAATTTCGCGTATTAACTTAATTTATAAATAATTCGTAATTTAATTTAATTAACAAATAATTTACGAATTAATCATTAATTAATAATTCACAAAACAAATATCAGAAAAAGGAAAATTTTGAGACTAATTAAATAAATTTGTTCAAAAAATTTATCAATCAATCATTTGTCGAAGTCGAGTGACGACGACACAAGTGAATCCCCTCTACTTGACTCTTTAAAAGTTAGAGAAAGTGTTTTTTAATATAAAGATAACACTTTTCTTCTATTTTAACAATGAGAAAAAATAACTCTTTATTTTTCACTTTACTTGATTCCCATCATATTTTTTTATTTTTTCAATCTTTATTTTTCAATTTACACCAACCAAACACATGATATTATTAGGAACAAGACGAATGTTCCACACTCCACACACACATGGATTAGGAAGAGGACAATGCTGAATGCTCCATATTCCACACAAACAGCCCACATGACTTAAGAATATATATTTTTAATAAAGTTCCTCTATCAAACATTTTTCTAATTTCTAATATGAAAACATGGCCCCAGCTTGTAGAACCTTTTTTTTGTTTGTTTATAAATGGCATGCATCAACGAAGCTTTACAGAAGCCTGTTCAAAACTTCCTTTATAAATATCATGTATAAACGAATTTCCATACTGGATTACCTATAAAAAAAACGTAGACCTTTATTCCGGGGTGAACCTACCGTCGTTAGGATAGGGGCAGTGACAAGAGTCTAAAAATGTCAAAATATAGAGATGCAATACATGGAAAAAAATGAGAGGAGTCAATTTTTTTAATTTTATCTTAATTTTATAATTTACTTTAACTCATACTTAATAATTTTAGGATAAAAATTTAGTTTCACTTAAATGGTTGTTTAGTTGGCAAATGTCAGATAACTTATTCCGAAACTAATAAATAGTACCGTGATAAGTTATCCCTCCTTTTGGATGGTATACTAATTCCAGGATAAAAAGGGTAAATGACAATGATATCATTTTTACACCTTTTTTATACCTCACTTTGTATATTTACATTATTTTTAATACAATATATAATAACATTCATAACCTTCACTCCTTCTTTTTATAATACTTCTTCATATTTTTCTATTAAAAAATTACACTATATAGTATAATTTTTATCGAGTAATTCTTATGTTTTTTATATTTTGATTTTTCATAAATTATTTTTTACTTTAATAAACTTAAAAATGCAAGTTCTATTTGTAAATTAAATATTTTTTTTTTAATTTTAAATGCATACAGTATTATTATGAAAATGCACACCTAAAATTATTTAAGCTAACTAAAATGAAAGATTTATTTTAAAAATGAATATTGAATAACTAAAGTTAGCAAAAAAAATACAGTAAAATCTAATAAAGTGAAATGTATTTTTATAAACAATCAATATATTTTTAAAATTTATCTAAAGCCAAACATTCAATAAAAATATAATCTCAACATAACTTATCTCATCATTATTAATCTCAACATAATTTATCCCATTAGCCTTGATATGATATGGGATGGAGGGAGTAAAAAAGCTAGTAGAAGTTGGTGCGTCGGGGAAATTGAAAGGAAGTCATAGGTTTCAAGAAGAGAATACAAGTATTTGCTCACATGAATCGGTTGTTGTTTAATTTTTGTGTTTTGACAACTTTAGCCCTAGGTAAATCACATGAAAAGGGAACCGAACCAACCAGCCAAAGACTTCATAGAGAAATGAAGTCATCTGCTCCACCCTCTTCTCTTCTCAAAAAAGCTCGTCTTTTTCCTTTTCTATTGACTTTATTAACCTTAATCGTTTTTTTTATTCTTTACAGTGAAATCTTCGCTTTCATTTTTAGCCAACCTCATCCCAAACTGTCTAGCTCTAATTACAATTCCAGCTCAGGAATCAGTGAGTAATTCAAGTAAACACATGATTAATTTTTTACCTTTTGAAAACTTTCGCTTACAAGATTTCTCTTTATTTTGAATTGTGGTGGTAGAGAGGAAGAAACAGAATTTGGCATTTGTAATTGGCGAGAGATCAGAAAAAAGGTGCGACCTGTTCAGTGGAAGTTGGGTTTGGGAGAACAAGAGCCGGCCGTTATACGAGTCATGTCCTTACATACAACTACAATTAACGTGTCAACAACATGGTCGCCCAGACAAGGACTATCTATATTGGAGATGGCAACCACTTTCTTGTTCTCTTCCAAGGTTAGCCGATTCACTTTGTGTCACTCAATTCCAGTTTTTTCTGTTCTTATTTTTTGTAGCCATGACCAATATATCAAATAACTGGTAAAATATAGGTGCGGCAAGGAACCCAAACACTACCTCCATAAAAATAGAAAAGTATTAATTTGTACTATTAATTAAGTTTGACTGGTTTACGTGTTTATCTGTAAATTATATATTAGGATTCAACCGGAACCGTGTTAGTGGCTGATAACGGATAAAGTAATAAGTATTTTGTTTTTTAGTTCAACTGCTCTATCTGCCGTTGCCAAAACGCTATAGCTATTGACTCAATATCATTACTCCCTCCATCCATTTTTTATTCGTCCATATTTACTTACCACGTCCTTTAAATAGAATAACAATTTTATTTGGCATACTTCTATGTTATTTTACATCATGTATAAATACTACTCCCTTCGTCTCGTTTTGAGTATTCTTTACTCTTTAGTCCTATCCAAAAATAATATTCATTGAGCATTCTTTACTCTTTAGTCTGCTCTAAAAATAATATTCACTTTATTAGAATTAGAAATAATTTAACTTTAGAATTTTCATTTTACACTTGATGAAATGATTTTCAATCACCCAAATATCTATGTATGATTTTAGACCATAAGCTTCAAAAAAAAAATTTCCCTTAAATGTCATGTCAAGTCAAAGGTGTCATAAAATATAATGGAACCGAAAGAGTATAATTTTTCACCAAAGGTGATTCAGATGAATCCTTGAACACATGTTGGCTCTGCCACTGCCTGTGAGATAAGTTATCTATGTAACTTATCCCCTAATTATAATATAAATGATGGTATAAATAATATTAGAACTACAAAAATGTCAACCAACCACAAGATAAAATAATCATGCATGATTTTATTTCGACATTATTGTCCCTTAGCCCTCCTACAAAATGACCCTCTTAATGATAAATTATCTTTGAATTTCTTAAACTGGACAAGTAAAAATGAAAATCTATTTATAGTATAATAGACAAGTAAAAGTGTGGTTGAAGGACTCCCTTTGTTTAAAAAGAATGACCTCCTTTTCTCTTTTAATCTGTTTAAAAAAAAAAATCTCTTTCCTTTTTTGGCAACATGTTAATTTTAATTTTTCAAATGACAAGTTTAAGACTACTAAATTAAAGGGTATTTTGGTATATTTGACATAACTTTAATTTAGAATAACAAAATTAAAAAATTTCTTAATTTATTAAACTTCATACCAAATCAGACAAATCATTCTTTTTTAAATGAAAGGGTATTGTTCCTACAACAATGATGACTAAGCGATACTAATTTTGATAACAAGGGCCTTTTCTTAACATCTTTGAGGCAGTTTCAATGGAACACTGATGCTGGAAAGCCTTCGAGGAAAGAGGATGTTATTCGTTGGTGATTCCTTGAACAGAGGACAATTTGTTTCCATGGTTTGTCTTCTTCATCAACTCATTCCCGAGAATGCCAAATCCATGGAAACTTTTGGTTCCCTCACTGTTTTCACTGCTAAGGTGTTTACAATTTACAATCATGGTTATTTTAACGTACATGTTACGATACATTCTATGAATACATTGATATGATCGTAGTTTTATATTCCAGGATTACAATGCAAGAATCGAATATTACTGGGCACCATTTTTGCTGGAATCAAATGCTGATGATGCAGTCATACATAGGATTACTGATAGAGTTGTCCGGGAAGGATCAATAAATAAGCATGGAAAGAAGTGGAAAGGAGCTGACATAATTGTGTTCAACACTTACCTATGGTGGATGACTGGCATGCCGTTCAAGATTTTGTAATTTCTTGGGCTCTCTTTTCTCCTTTTAGGTGTATGCACAAAGAGAGTGTATATATGAGGAAAACTTAGCCGCATTAGGTGTTTAATTGATGCAGACGAAAAGGGTCTTTCAAGGATGAAGTGAAAGACATAGTAGAGGTGTCCACAGAGGATGCATATCGCATGACGATGAAGAGTTTGTTGAGATGGGTGAAGAAGAATATGGATTCAAATAAAAGCAGAGTATTTTTCACTAGCATGTCACCTTCTCATTACAAGTGAGTATATATTACATATTTTCTTTTCTTTATTTGGGATGTGTTTAGTATGCCATATTTGATTGAATTAAATATTTTGTAAAATATTTTTCAAATCAATTCATTTTTTTCATATTTAAAGGAAAATGACTTACATCATGAAACCGTTAACATGAGAATTTCGAGTCCTCTATCCTATATTCTACCAAGGAAAAACATTTTTCAAAACTCTATTCCAACTTCAAATTACAATTTTTTTTCTTAACCCACCCCATCCCTACACCCTACCAGCCCCCCTCCCCCTTCCAACAAAAGAAATTTAAAAATTATTTTACCACATATACTACCTGGCCCCCCTCCCCTCCCCCCCACCCCCCGAAAAAAAAATGTTTTTTAGAAAATTATTTTAAAATTTAAAATTTTCATTTTTTTACCCTAAGCCCCTATCCCCTAGTCCCCACCCCCCTCCAAAAAAATTATTTTTTTTGAAAAATATTTCAAATTTTGAAGTTTTCATTTCTTTTATCCGACCCCATATCAGCCCCCACCCCTAGCCCCCCACTCTCCAAAAATAATTTTTAAATTTATTTTTGAAAAATTTATGTCAAAAATTATTTTGCTATAAATATTTTCTACTCTCTAACAAAATATAAAAGTTATTTTCTGAAAAATATTTTTATTCACCAACCAAACAATATATTTTTCAGAAAATATTTTTCACTCACCAACCACACATGAGAAAATAAGTTAGAAACCAACATATTTTCCAAGAATCCATGGAAAACATTTTCCTTCCCACACCCTTGATGTTATTTTTCAATGAAGAAGAAAAGAATGCAAGATCCGATAATCACAATTTGATTGATCAAAGGAATTAGACAGCAAAATGGAAAATTATTGGTCTTGCAAATTAGGGTAGAAGGTTAGTAAATAGTAGACGTTGTCTCGCATACCCTCCTATGCAAGTAGTAGTATTTCTCTTATAGTTTTTTGTCTGTCGATCTTTGTTACTATCTATTGTCTCTTGTATTTAGATTATCATTTCTTTGTAGAAACTGGTCCTTTTTTCAGAATATTTTATCATGCTTTCTGTAATATTTTGTCATGATCCTTGCACTTCAATTATTTTATTTTCAATCTGCTTTGATGTGTTTTTTCTTGAGCTGAGCGTCTATCAAGAATAATTTCTCTACCTCTCAAGATAGGGATAAGGTCTGCATATTACACTACCCTCCTTATAACCACTTGTAGATTTACACGGGATCTTGTTGTTATTTTTGTAGTTGGTTTACCAAATTAAGCATATGATGTAGTTATAAATTAGCACCACATAAAACATTGTAAATTTTGGATTGGCATTTAGATTTATGTATAACGGTAAATCTTCGTCAATTTGGCAGAAGCACGGATTGGGGAGGTGAAGCTGATAGGAATTGTTACAATGAAACAAAGATGATAGAAGATCCAAGTTACTGGGGATCAGATTGCAGCAAAAGCGTAATGCAAGTGATAGGAGAAGTGTTTAGTAAATCAGAAGTGCCTATAACGTTTCTCAACATAACGCAGCTATCAAGTTATAGGAAAGATGCGCACACATCAATTTACAAGAAGCAATGGAATCCATTGACACCGGAAAAACTAGCAAACCCTATTAGCTATGCTGATTGTACACATTGGTGTTTGCCTGGCCTTCAAGATACTTGGAATGAACTTTTATTCGCCAAGCTTTTTTATCCTTGAAATTTGAAAATGTATCGAAACCTTTAACGTAACATGGTTGTGGAGGAGGAGAGCAAAAATAGTGGTAACCACTAAGTGTGTGTATGTGAGGAAAAATTAGCACATGTATCAACAACAAAACCCACAAATTCTAAATTTTGAATTGGCCTTAGAAAAAATAGGGCAAGTTGTTTTGGGACATTCTTCATTTTGGAATGACATCAGAGGAGAGAAGTCACCTTATTTTATTTTTTTGGAAATTGATTATGACATCTTTGTACTTGTTATAATTTATCATTTCAATTCTTCTACTTCACAAAATTTATTCAAATACTTTTGATCAAAATAAGACTTTCAAACCCTTCCTACATTATGTATCATGACCCAAGCTAGGCCCTAGATGTGACACAACAATTAGAATTTGTGAAGAAATTCCAACCAAGCCATCTTAGCATATCAAACATACATAAGGTAAGTAAATCAACAATAGGAAGCAAAATGATATGTAAGTCTCAAAATAAAGTCGAAAGATAAAGGTAGAGCTTAGGCCCGATTAAACAGACTTACACCTTTCTTTATCTTGACATGCCTCTACTATACTAATATAGGCGGGGCTATGGACACGTTCCTAGCTCACCCTCAATATGATAAAAGTAATATAAATGTCTCAAATGGAAACCAAACTAACAATTAGATCACAGGCTCGATGGGCAACTCCCGAAGTATGAGGTCTACCAATCAAGTGATATGCTACCAAGCCAACTAGCCACGAGGAGTGTGAGGAGTGTTGCTACTCTAGCGCACGCAAGTGTACGTGGTCTAGACAAATAATATAATGACCCTTATCAGGAGCTGAATATCGAACCCAAGGGACACAAACTAGAATTTAATTATAAATTGAAGGTTGTTATGTTGAGTGTGCTTTTTGTGGAATGGATGAAAATTGTGAGTTGAAATTTAACTAACTAATTATAACTACTACTGTCAACTACGTTTGAGGGAAATATCAATATGAGCTAGATCCCGGGATTGTAACCGTTTTGACATACATTCTAGACTCAACACTTGCATTTATGTCTGGGTTTTCTAATAATTGATTCATAGGGTTGAAAATACCTAAGCAGGGTTGCATGCCTCTACCAACCTACCCTCATTGATAGCCTAACTACATCATTGAGCGGGGATAGACATGATCAATGAGAATGCGTTAATGTTATCTTCCTATATTTGAATTAAGCTAGGTGTATAGGTAGTTGTCACAGGTCTCCCATGCATGAATCAACCTAGTTTCCTAGATGAACAAGCTTCCTATATCACTGCATTCTATTCATTCCAACATCTCTCAAATTCAGAATGAACAACTACTTTACCCTATGGTTGGCCAGACTATGAAGCATAGATAAAAGAAATATAGGAATAATTTAGTGAACCCATTCATAAATTGTAAATATCAAGAACTAAAACATTGTCTATGGCTACTATCCCAGAATATGGGAAGATTAGCAACTCATAATTGTCTTAAACTTATAAAGAAAGTTATTCAACATTCAAGAATGGGAAATCAAAGGTGAAAACAAACAAAAATAGCCTTGGAATAGAGTTCTCAATCGTATCTCCTATTCCCCCATGCGAAAACTACTATGTAAAAATTTTCTAAACTGAATATAAACTTAGAATTTTTGTTTCTCGCTTTTGCCCTTGCATTAATAAAGTCCGCGACGCAAACTTGGCTGCTTTTACTGTCTTTCTGCATTTAATGCTGATTGGGCCAAATTCACTTTTTCTTCTATATGTATATGGTGCGGACTTTAACCAATTTCCTACTTTGCACTTTTTTCTCCATGCTTTGAGCTCGCACAACTCTTGTCCAAGGTCCGCGACACACACTTTTGCTACTGACTGATTTCTTCCTTTAATTTTGTAGTTGTATCCTTCCTTAAACTCCGACTGTGAACTCGAGCATGTGTAATGTAAAAAAACCTGCAAAAACACAACTAACAAGCACACTTAACCCAAGATTAGCAAAATATGCTGAATAACACTAAAAATACCTACACTCTATGGATTTATCCTCTGACTAAGCTCTGTACATGGCTACTTTTGGCTAATTTGGCGTATACATATGCCTAAGATCACCACCCATACTTAGAGCCTTGTCCGTCCTTGGACAAATCAAGATAAATACATGTGACACCTAGGTAGCATGTAAAAGGTGCATCTTACAAGTGGTTTTCCTGAACCAGGTCAAACCTCTCTCAACATCTTTAGCAGCATCACATCACACCTAGAACTTATGAAACAATGCGGAATGCGGACTCATGCAAAATTTATGTTAATGGATACTCTAGTTATTAACCTTAGACAATCATGTGCCCTCACCAAATGAACTGCCCATGCGCCACCACAACAACCTAGCTAAGAGATTAGAAATAGGTATCAAATCAACTCTCGCTCTCCCAAGAGATGTCTTATGTTGCTTCTAATTTCTATAGGCTTTTCCTTCATGTGTAACCTTACCATAGTTGGAACCTAACTCAAAGGATCACATAGGTCTTTTATTTGGTTATAGTGTAGGCTAAAGGCTAGTAGGGAATATTTATGGGTATGTCTTTTCCGGCTCAAGTCCCAAGCGTTTATAACTTATACTACTTTCTCTCATTTTTCCATTCACCTTTCTTCCTCCTTAAATCGACACCCCTTATTGTACATACTATAAAATGTAACAACCTATCCTTTCTCTTTTGTTTTTGTTTACAAACCCTCTCCGCGATGGGTCCATGACACGGACATGTCGCAGACCCTTACTACTTAAGGGCAGTAATTTCTTAGTTAATTTTTTTATAAATTTGTCCTTTGGGTGTTATATTTGGGGGGGGGGGGGGGGGGGGGGGGGGGGGGGGGGGGGGGGGGGGGGGGGG
>JBCEWC010006491.1:12219-22961 GCA_038996855.1 Solanum aculeatissimum
TTAAACTCCCCCCCCCCCCCCCCCCCTTCGTCTTATTGTGCTATAACTCTTAGGATTTAGGATCAAAACACGACTTTAGAACACAAAGGGGGTTAGGCTTAGAATGTGACTATCCAACGAAAAAGCTAAGGCTCAATGGGCCTAACTAGGGATGATTAGGTTAGGTGAGTCAAAAAGGTGGTTTAAAAGTAGGCTACCAAAGAAACGCCTAGATCCTTTCCTCTAAGTTCTATTCCTACCTAGGTTGGTCCACATACAGGGAAAGTTCTAGAAACTATTGCAACATGGACTAACAAATTTGCTTTCTCTCATATGACACACTTTCATCAAAAGGCTAACACTAGAATTACCATCACATCATTTTCAAGTGTTCAAAATTAAGCATGTATTCATGAGGTTCCAAGTTACAACGTGAGATATTCAGAGTTCAATTACTTTAGTTGTCCCTAATTCAAAACCCACTATGTACCATGTCCTTTTTACCACTACCAACATTCTACATGAGACTCCATAATGACAAATGCCCTTAGGACTGTCATCATCCATTCACCATAGGGCCCCATCACTCGATTATGATTAAGTCCTAAGTCCTAAACACTTACAATAAATACTTACAATACCAAACAATTCTCATAAAAATAATGCAAATAACATCATTCACATCACTACTAAACAAAATGCAATTAATTACAGACCCAACATATATAGAAATGATGTTCAAACTAAGCAACCATAACAACATAATAGAAAATAAAGTATAGTCTGAATTATACATGACCGAATTACAATACAGATAGCATAAACATAAGAGTACTACCACCTCACACTTAAGCAAAACACTTCCCTCAGTCCTAACTTATGGAACCTGTAGGATGGACATATAATTCTTAGTCATCCTCCATGACAACATCAAGGAATATGGGATCACCTCCCACATTCACTGGTGGCTCATCCATCTCAATATTTTCCTCATCCACGTCAGAACCCTCCCTAACATCCTTGAGATTTGTGGGCATATCATCCTCCACAAGCTCGAAAAACCTAGGTCCAATACCCAAAACTGATTTAGCATTATCATTTAGAGGGTATTTGACCTCTACAGTGATCTCAGTCGGAGTGAAAGGTCTACCATTCGTCTGGTGGCGTAGTATCTCGAGTCCATACATCTGAGCCATGATAAGTTCATCCCTGTGTGCTCTCTCAACAGTGGTCAGAACAGGTCCCATGGAGACATCAGGCCCCTTATTGTTAGTAAAACAATAAGGTGGCGCCTCAATGAGGGGAGAGTAGTCAAGAGGCTCTTAAAGCACACCTAAACGTCGACATACGTCAGTTATCAAACCCCCGAAAGCATACTAGCAACCTTTATGAGCGCGAACCTTCCTCATGGAAGACTTAAAGATGGCCTCAATTTTTCATTTCAACTCCTATCATGAGGGCATAGGCCAAACACACCGTGTCCCTAGTGATCTCCATGAAGTGCACGCTCGGGAAGATAACATGCATGATAATCTTTATCCAGACCCGAGCATCCCTATTCATATGAGCAAAGAGAAAGGACTGACGATACCTCTTATAGCCATGCCAGATCCATTTAGACATGGATGTTGGCCCATACAAGGTGTGACGTATGACCTAGTATGGAGGTCGAATCTGCAGCTCATTGAAAGGGGATACGGAGTTGTCCATGGTGCCCAGGATCCCATTGAGAGCAACTGGGGTGATGTCGACCTCTATACCCCAGACTATGACCATCTAGGACCGAGCTTCAGTCTTCATGTTAGCATAAAACTCCCCTACCATGCTTAAGTTTCATGGGAAAGAGTTCCCAAAGAGGAAGCTCATCCAATAATCTACACATCGCTGGTAGATACGTGGAAAATCCCAGGCCAAGCTGCCAATATTAATAGGGATGTCCAAGAAGTATTTGGTCTCATCATGGGCCCTGTACCATCTCTTCCTATCTCTGTGCACCACCCTAATTCCAAATTGTGGTGTTTAGCCACGAGGAGGAGGTGGAGCTTTGGGTACCTTGAAGATGTCTATTATGCGTCGCCTAATGCTCGAGGCTCCTGCTTGTCTGGTCCTCCGTACTCTAGAAGCCATGATTTTCCTGCACCAGCATAAAAACACAATGAACCATTAGCCCCAAATCAACACATAGGCCCTACCCAAGGATCATCCGCTAGGGAATCCCACACTCATTTCACAGCACGGTGTTAGGGGGTACTCAGACTTCCCATCCCTACACCAGGTAAGCTACACTAAGTGTCACCAAATAACCCCGACGATGTACATCAACCCCATACACATCCCACACTTAGATTCATGGCATAAACACCTCTAACAAACAACACTTCTAATTTCTTCAACAACAGTCAATCACATCCCCCCACTTGGCTTGTTACAACCAACCTTATGGGCAAACAAGGAGATGTCACAAGGTTGTGCCTCAAATTACAGACTGGAGATATGACTCACGACCATTATGTATAATTCTAACCCCATATATTTGAACATGTATAAAATTTCCCCACCCATACTAAGTTATACAATCAATTGCAAAAATAAATAAGGAACAATAATAATTGATGCCCATGACAATCCAAACACAATATCTTAACAATACTTCAAGAAAATGAGTGGAGAATACATACCTTTAACTGAGAATGGGCAAGAGGACAGTATGAAAAAAAACTTTGGAAACTTGAATTGTTTCGCAGATTAGTTGATAATTGAGTGATTGTGGGTGAGAAGGTGAAAAGATTTGAAAAAAGGGTGATTTTGGGGGTGAAATTCATGAATGTAGGGCTGAAATTTACATGGAGGGTTTACATAGGGGTGGGGTGGGTCGGGTCAGTTAAGTGAAAATTGCAAAAAACTGTGCATGTCCGTGATAGGTCTGCGACGCGGACTTGCACTTGTATTTTTCTATTTTTGTATTTTAGGAGGACTCACATGGGAATCTTCTCTGTTATAGGTCCGCAACACGGACCTGTCGTGTACTTTTCTGGATAAGAAAAGTTTTTGAGGTCTGAAAAAATTTATTTTTTTGCATCGGACCCCAAAAATATTCTCGAACACCTGAATATGCTTCAAAACAGTAAAACAAGTAAATCTCACCAAAAAATTCAAAAAATACCTCACAGGTTGACAGGAATTGAGATGATAAAATCTTTGCCCTGAGTCAGTGAGGGTCCACGACGCGGACTTGTCGCGGACCAACACTTTGTGGAAAATTTTCACTTTTCAGATTTTTTCTGTTTTAAAAAAATAGAAAAATAAAAATAAAGAAACTATGGTTACCTCACCATGGGTTACCTCCTGTGCAGTGCCTAATATACCATCGTGGCATGACTAATCATGTGCTTACTCATCATTGTCTAATTCAATGGCCTTCTCACCACGATTCGTGTCAACACCGTAATAGTATTTGATACGTTATCCATTAACCAAAAAAGTTTGGTTTGTGACCTCCTCACTCAGTTCAATGACACCGTGTGGCATCACACTCACCATCGTGTACGACCCACTCCATTAGGATCTCAACTAACCTGGAAACAATTTAAGATAAGAGTTAAAGAGAAGTACTTTTTGCCCATCTTCAAAGGTATGCTTGATGATATGCCTGTCATACCATTTCTTAATCTTTTCCTTGTAAATTTTATCATTTTCATATACATGGAGTCGGAACTCATTCAACTTCTCCAGCTGTTCCAACCTCTTGCGCCCTACTAGCTCTGGATCGATATTGAGCTTTTTGATAGACCAATAAGCTTGATGTTCCAGCTTGACAGGGAGATGACATGCCTTACCGTAGACCATTTTTTATGGAGATGTGCCTATCAGGATTTTGTATGCTGTTCTATTAGTCCACAAGGCCTAATCAAGCCTGATGGCCCAATCCTTCCTTGTGGCGTTGACAGTCTTCTGTAATATTTTCTTCATCTCCCGATTCGACACCTCTAGATGGACGCTTGTTTGCGGATGATATGTTGTGGCCACCTTGTGCCTTGCCCCATACTTAGCTAACAGGTTCTTCACCGTCTATTTGATAAAATATGCACCTCCATCACTGATGATGGCTCTTGGCGTACCAAACCTTGTGAAGATCTGCTTTTTCAGAAACTTGCTCACCACCTTGGAGTCATTAGTAGGTAGAGCTATTGCTTTGAGTCACTTGGACACATAATTAACTGCGACCAAGATGTAGTGATTACCAAACAAGGGTGGGAATGGACCCATGAATTGCATCCCCCACACATAAAATATCTCCACCTCTAAGATATTGTTCAAGGGCATCTCGTGCCTCTTGGTTATGTTTCCAGTCTTCTGGTATACATCACATTATTTCAAAAACTGTATAGCATCCTTGAAAAGTGTTGGCCAAAAGAAACCCAACTGAAACACCTTGTGGGATTTCCATTCTCCTCCATGATGTCCCCCATAGGGAGAAACATGATATGTTTCAAGTATCTAATGTATTTCCACCTCTGGGACACACCTTCTCGCCATTCTGTCAATACCGTACCTGAAGAGATATGGCTCATCATAGATATAAGCCTTCGCTTCATGAGCCAATTACTTTCTCTACTGATAATTAACATTTGGGGGAAACACTCCACTTACTAAGTAGTTTACTATATCCACATACCATGACAACTCCTCTACTTCTAGGGCCAAGAGTTGCTCATCAAGGAATTCCTCCTTGATATGATTTTGCTCACCTATATGAGTATCATTTTCTAATCGAGACAAGTGGTCAACAATCTGATTCTCACACCCTTTTCAATCCTTGATTTCAATGTCAAACTCCATAGCAATAGGATCTATCTGATCAATTCGGGTTTGACATCTGTTTTGTTGAACAAATACCTCAAGGCTGCATGATCAATAAACACTATGACCTTGGTGCCTACCAAGTAGGATTGAAACTTGTCAAAAGCATACACCAATGCCAACATCTCTTTCTTTGTAACGGTATAGTTGCATTGTGTTGGGTCCAGGGTTTTGCTGGCATAGTATATAGAGTGAAATACTTTGTCCTTGCGTTGACCTAGTACTGCTCTCACAATAATGTTGCTAGCATCACATATTAATTCAAAAGGGAGCTCCCAATTTGGAGCTATCAAGATAGGTGCTTCCACTAACCACATCTTCAGAGTCTCAAAATCCTACAGATATGTAGCATCAAAGTTAAAATGTAACTCTTTCTCAAGAAGGGTGCACAACGACTTTGAAAGCTTTGAAAATTTCTTGATGAATCTGTAGTAGAACCTTGTATACCCAAGAAACAGCGAACACCTTTGACAGATATGGGGGAGATAGCTTCTCCATTACCTCGATCTTTGCTCTATCCACCTCCAGTCCTTACTTGGATACCTTATGCCCCAAGACTATCCCTTCCTTTACTAGGAAATGACATTTATCCCAGTTAAGGATGAGGTTAGTCTCCTCACATTGAGCTAGAACCTTGTACAAATTATACAAATGTACCTCAAATAACTCCCCAAATACTAAGAAATCATCCATGAACATCTCCACGAAATCTTTTACTATGTTATGGAATATAACCATCATGCACCTTTGGAATATAACAGGTGCATTGCACAGGCCGAAGGGCATGCACTTGAATGCATATGTATGATAAAGATAGGTGAATGTTGTCTTCTCTTGGTCCTTCAGGTTTATAGTTATCTTATTATACCCCGAGTACCTGTCTAAGAAATAATAGTACTCCTGCTTCGCTAGCCTTTCAAGTATTTGATCAATGAAAGGTACTGGATAATGATCTTTCTGGGTGGAATCATTTAGTTTCCTGTAGTCCATACATATACTCCACCTTATCACTGTTCTGGTTGGGATGAGCTCATTCTTCTCATTTTTAACAATTGTCATTCCCCCTTTCTTGGGAACACATTGTACTGGGCTCACCCACTTGCTATATGAGATTGGAAAGATTATACCTGCATCTAGCCACTTTATCACTTCTTTCTTCACCACTTCATTCATAATAGGGTTCAACCTTCGTTGCGGTTGGGCCACTGGCTTGTGGCCCTCCACCATGAAGGTCCTGTGCAAGTATAGGGCTGGGCTAATGCCATGAAGATTTGACATTTTCCAACCCATAACTCATTTCCTCCTTTTAAGAATAGCAACAACTACTTCCACCTAGGCTGCAGACAATGAAATAAATAAAATTACAAGTAAAATTTTATTTTCACTAAGAAAAACATACCTGAGATGTGACGGCAACGACTTCAATTCTAGTTGAGGAGCTTCTTCGATAGAGGGTTTGGGTGGTGTCCCCAATATCTTATTTAAAGGCTTAACCACTTTCTTTAGCATACTGACATTATGATTGTTTAGAACATTTTCAATTTCTTTGGTTTCAAGATCATCCACTAGCCCTTGATTCAACAATACCTTGGCTACAGAATCCCTAATTTCTATCTGACTAACTGCAACCTCTGCATCCAACACTATGATAGCTGCAAGTCCTCATACATGCGGGCAACTTCAAAGCTTTGTAGATGTCGAAGACTTCAACCTTATCATGAACATGCATAGTTAGTCACCTTGCTGCCACGTCTATGAATGCTCCTCCTATTTCCAGGAATGGGCATACAAGAATAAAAAGGACCTCTGGGTCAAGTTCAAAATCCAAGATGATGAAGTCCATAGGGAATATGAAGGACCGCACTTGGACTAGATGCTACAATTGCTTCAGCGGGAGCTGCTGCTAATATTGAAACATCTTCTATGATTCCGTCTGGTCTAGCTACCAACTGATCTGCCAGCTGTCATAGGATCATGATAGGTTTAGGATCTTTGAGGCCCAACTTTTTGAATATTGAGCTGGGTATAAGATTAATGATCGCCCCAAAATCACAAAACCCTCTAGCATTCAAGAATCTTCCAATCGTCACTTGAATAGTGAAACTTCCAGGATCCTTCAGTTTAGTTTGCTACTTTATTTTGTTAAGGATCCTGGAGCTATACTCTTCAGTGAGCGCTACAGTCTCAAACTCAGCCAACCTGCTCTTGTTGTATACAATGTCCTTCACATACTTAGCATACTTCGGGATCCCCTGTAAAATATCACAAAGAGGTAAGTTAATTTGTACCTATTTCAGGAGCCCGATGAACTTCTAGAAGTACTCATCCTCCTTCTTCTTTTTGAACTTTTGAGGGAAAGGAGGAGGAGGCTTTTGTGTCAGATCAACTTCCACATTTGGCGGGCTAGGAGTGCCAACCTCCTAACTAATCTCTGTTCTTACACTTCTCTCACTTTTCTTCTTAGGGTTCAGCTCTGCCAATGGATTTCCACTTCTAGTGCTGACAACATTGACTTGGTTTGGGTTTGGATTAGTGTCCCTAGGCAAACCTTCTTTAGGTCTAGCATTAATTGTGTTTTCCAACTTCTGAATCTGCTTTTAAAGGTTTGCAGGCCTTGCCTGTTCTGGCGAATGTCCTCATCTTTCCTTTGTTGATTTGCCAGAATTTGTCATAGCACTTCACTATCATTCATACCCCCAGTGTTTGTTTTCATTGCAGGCTATTGTGCCTGCTGATTATAGAAATTTCCACCCTATGGTCTATGCTGAGGAGGTCCCTGAATCTGCTGACTTCCACCCCAAGAGAAGTATCGGTGGTTTCTTCAGTTTGGGTTATAAGTGTTTCCAAAACCTTGGTGCCCTCCTCTGTTGGCATTGCCAACAAAGTTCACAACCTTAGGATTTGCTCTGCAAAATATAGCAGTGTGATCTTCTCATCAATACACATCGCACCAACTATTCTGCTACTGTTGGACCATATTTACTGGAGTTGGTTATTGGCTGAAAGATAAGTTATTGAAATAAGTGGTCAGCATATTCTGCATTGCTGACACTTGGGCTTGCAAGGTAGTCATGGCATCTACCTCCAACATACTTGCCTGTTTCTGAACTACTGGTCTGCTAGATCATCCATTCTACTTTGGATTTCCTTGTGCAATGTGATTAAGAAGGGCATACACTCATAATTTATGTTTTATAGAGCTTGTCCACCCTGCAACAGAATAAAGAAAATCTTTGTGTTGGACTCCAAACCCTCAATAAAGGTATGGAGCAACACCTCATTAGCCTGACAATGATGGGGATAGTTAATGAGGAGAGTTTTGAACTTGTCTTAGTATTGGTACAAATTCTCTCTTGGCCTTTTTCTGAAACTCAAAATCTCACTCCTGAGCTTGACTGTCTTTCCGGAGGAAAATAATCTTATTAGTAACTTTCTAGCCAGTTCATCCCGGGTAGTGCTTGAGTTGGGTGTCTCACTTTGTAGCCACCTTCTTGGTTCCCCCAATAGTGAAAAGGGAAACAAAGTCATCCTCACATAATCTCTATTCACTCTTGTGGGGATAAAAGTGTCAGCGATCTCCAAGAAGTTCTGGAGGTAGTACTTGAGGATCCTCATATGATAGGCCAGTAAATTGGCTGGTGAGGTGTAATAACTGAACCATGTTCTGTTTGAGTGCGCAACGACCACAAGGCTCTGGATTCTAAAAACAACTTGTCATATTGGTTGTGCATGGGATTGCCACATCTCAGATTGGCCTAGCCGCGGCTGCTGGTGTAAGATTTAGTCCTGCCATTTCTTCTTGAAAAGGTTCAACCCCATTTTTATTATCCCTCAGTTTTCCTTTTCAATGAGTTCAATCGGTGGTATGGGGTACAAGACACCTGCCCTTCTTCGATGCTTTCGGAAGCATGAATCTGGTTCCTCCAGTGTAGCCCACTGAATACTTGTAAACAAAACATGACTAAGATCAACCAAAGTGAACACAACAAAGCATAACACCCCAGAAAATTAACTATTGTCTAAATTTAAGTCCCCAGCAACAATGCCAAAAACTTGTTGCTACTCCAGCACACACAAGTGTATGTGGTCTAGATAAGTAATATAGTGGCCCTTATCATGAGCCGAATATCAAACCTAAAGGACTCAAACTAGAATTTAATTATAAATCCAAGGTTGTTATGTTGAGTGTGCTTTTTGTTGAATGGATGAAAATTGTGAGTTGAAATTTAACTAACTAATTATAACTACTATTGTCAACTTCTTTCGAGGGAAATATCAATACGAGCTAGATCCCAGGATTGTAATCATTTTGACACACATCTAGACTCAATACTTGCACTTATGTTTGGCTTTCCAAATTATTGATTCATAGGGTTGCACGTCTCTACCGGTCTACCCTCATTGATAGCCTAACTACATTATTGAGCGGCGATAAATATGATTATAATGAGAATGCTTTAATGTTATCTTATTGTATTTGAGTCAAGCTAGGTGTATGGGTAGTTGTGACGGGTCTCCCATGCACGAATCAACCTAGTTTCCTAGATGAACAAGCTTCCTATATCACTACGTTCTATTCATTCCAACATCTCTCGAATTCAAAATGAATAACTAATTTACCCTATGTTTGGATAGACTATGAAGCATAGATAAAGAAATATTGGAATAATTTATTGGAAACCCATTCATAAGTTACAAATATCAAAAACTAAAACATTGTCTAAGGATATAATCCCAGAATATGGGGAGATTAACCACTCATAATTGTCTTAAACTTATAAAGAATGTTATTCAACATTCAAGAATGGGAAATCAAAGGTGAAAACAAACCAAAATAGCCTTAGAATAGAGTTCTCAATCGTATCTCCCGTTCCCCCGTGTGAAAACTACTATATAAATTTTTTCTAAATTGAATATAAACCTAGAATTTCTGTTTCTCGCTTTTTCCCTTGCATTAATAAAGTCCGCGACATGGACTTGCTGCTTTTACTATCTTTCTACATTTAATGCTGACTGGGCCAAATGTTCTCTTTTTTTTATGTAACAACCCACAAATTTTTGAAATCTACTTATGATTGGCATTCTATGATATACTACAAGCCATGGTAGAGTTTTGGTAGCCACGGGTTGAGTTTAAGTGGCCAAATGCAAATTGGGCTAGTAAGTGGCCTAGAAGGATAGTTTTGGAAGCATACTTCAACTAGTCATAACTTTTGATGTGAGTTGAACCATGTGAGATACCATATATCAAATTGAATCTCGTTTAGTTATATTTGCAACACAAGTGGTTTCACTCAATGTGGACTTTGGATGAGGGAGATATGGCCAAAACAGTGAGACTGTCTAAAATTCGGAAGCCATTGGAGATAGACTCAGAAAAGTGGCCAAGGAATTTATCACGGACCGTGAAACTTTGCACAGTCCATCTAGTGCCTCGTGTGATGTTCCAGTGAGCTAGGGGTGGCCTGGAATCACCCCTAAGCCAAGTGTAAACCCATGAGACCTTGAACGTCTCATGTGGGGGTTGACAGGCCGTCCACTGTCCCGTGATGGTGGACACTGGCTAGGACAAGGTTTGGATGATGATTTTGGCTCTAAGTGAGGTTGGACGGTGCCTTGAACAGGCAGTCTCACCTTGAATGGACCATTTATTGGTTCATGAAGTGTAACAGAAAGTCCTCCGAAAGTTCCCGCTGAAGAAATGGCTAAGTGATGTTGGACGGCAGGTTGCACGACCCGTGTTCATGTTGACGGCACTGCAGCTGCCGTTTGGGCACTGTGTGCAGTGAAAAGTTCTATTTTATTAATGGTATTTTCGTGATCTTACATTTTCCTAAGCCCCCTTTTGGTCCCCTAAGGTATCCTAAACCCTTAAATCATCCCCTAAACCCTCATTCATCCAT
>JBCEWC010006492.1:0-22958 GCA_038996855.1 Solanum aculeatissimum
GTTCAAAAACTATTTTTGTATTGCCTCCAATTTCGGATTGTGATCAAAAGTGTCATTGAAGGTGCCTACCAGGCATCTCTTAAAGAACCGAGAGTTATCATCTTCAAAGTTTGGACCAGCCGACGTAGTGGCTTCTGGAATGTTCCTCCACAAACGCCATTGGGGGATCGAAGTTGTATCCGCATAAGACTTTGATTGATTGGAACTGACTTTCCGACGACTGACTGTTGTGTACGATTTGTCCAAAAATCTTAGAATTTTCCCCGCTATGTCACTCCATCCCCTGTTGTTTGTATTCTCTGGTACGATTATGGGCTCTTCCTATCTCCCAACCTTGCTTTGATGCGAGTGAAGCGACCATAAGTATTGTAATTTTGGTACACCCTGTAGACATATTCTTGTATTTTTCTTCCCTAACGTCTGTATAGATTTCCTGTCCCTTTAGATACTTGGCAGAGAGCATCACAAACCCATCGGAGATTTTCCTCATCAATTTGGATTCTAGCCGTGAATCTTCTACTTCTTTCAATAAGGATATACCACCCATCCCCTGAGCCGATTACTTCAAAGGATTTATCACCTGAGATGAAAAAGATCTTGTCTTCCATATGAAATAAAAAGGATTATTACTGGAAAAGAGGCTTGCTGGAACACGTTCCAGAGGAAGAAAGAGAATATGGCACTTTGTTCTGACACATATTTGGATCGAATGTCATGTTTCGACACATAATTGGATCAGATGTCACGTTCTCACACATATTTGGATTGGGTGTCACATTCCGACACATTTATTAGATCAAGTGTCACATTCCAACATACTAACTGTTTGGGTGTGGATTCCATAAAAGGACCATCCTTGACGGTGGCATTTGCGATTGAATTTGTAGAATTGATATATTGAGCATGAACTGGTAAATTGTAGGGGTGGAAAAATTAAACTCAACCCGCTCAACCCGCTCAACCCGCCCAACCGGTTGTAGTTTGGGTGGGTTAAAAACCCATCCATTTATTAGCTCAACCAATCTCAACCTAACCCATTTAAAATTGGGTTGATATGCAACTCAAATTGAGTCAAGAGAGATCTTGTCAAAATATTTTTAAAATACTTATTTCTTAATTTGATATATTTTATACAGCCAGAATAAAGAAAAAAATAATTTAATTAAATACTAAAATATTGAAAAAGAACAAATACAATAAGTAAACCTTAGTAAAAGTTGACCCGCTCTATAACTCATTACTCAACCCATTTTGACCCAAGAAAATTTGGGTTAGGTTAGGTCTTGACCCATTATAACCCGCTCAAATTTGACCCAACCCACCCAATTGTCACCCCTAATAAATTGTTACTCTTTCTGTATAGTTTACTATGTTGTGGTGACTTGTAGATATTTCACTTATTGGAATAGTCGCGTGAACCTACCAGTGTACTGTTGTTGTGTGTATTGATACTGCGCTTCCCAGCAAACTTTGAAAATAGACCCACAAGCACTACAACTTTTGAGCAATTCAAAACCGTACAATCAATATAGCTAAAGGATCGATTCCAAGTTCAACTGGTGCAGTTTCCGTATTCTGTTGGGTGTTCCGATCAAGAAAGAAAATTCCAGCTACCAATTTATGCACCAAAGTTTGTCGGGATACAACGAATTCTAACAAATTTTTCAAGAAATTGTTCACCAGGTTCTAGCATTCCTCTCTTCTCCTTATTTCTTGTCCAAACAAACAACATATCCGGTGGAATCCCACAAGTGGGGTCTGGGGAGGGTAAAATGTACACAGACCTTATCACTGCATCATAGAGATTGAGAGGTTGTTTCTAAAAGACCCTCTTCTCAAAAATGTCAGGCCCCAAAAGTAGAAAATACTAGATATGAAAGAAAATGGCTAAAGTGGAAAGCAAATGATAATATATAAATGCAATAAAAGTAACATATATAAAACGGACAACAATAAGACAAGATATAAAGACACAACTAATCCTACTAACCTACTATAACACAAGGTCAAACATCAATCTACCCCTACTAGCCTATTAACCTTCCACCCTAATACGCGTCCTCCACTCCTTTCTACCTAAGGTCATGTCCTCGATGATATAAAGTTGCATCATATCTTGTCTAATCACCTCTCCCAATACCTTTTCGATCTACCTCTACCCCTCCGCGTAACCCCTAAATCCAACCTCTCGCACCTCCTAACAGAAACGTCGACACTTTCTTTCTGCATATGCCCAAACCATTGCAGTGTTGCTTCTCTCATTTTGTCTGCCACAAAGATTACCCCTAACCTCTCTCGAATGGTCTCATTCCTAATCTTATCACCCCTGGTATGTTCACACATCTATCTCAACATCCTCATCTCCACAACCCGCACCTTCTGGATATGTGAGGTTTTGACTGGCCAACACTCCACCCCATATAGCAACGACGGTCTAACCACCATTTTGTAAAACTTACATTTAAGTTTATGTAGTATCTTCTCATTATACAATACTCTAGAGGCAAGTCTTCACTTCATCCATGCTGCCCCAATACGATATGTGACATCATCATTGATATCACCACTATCCAGGATGATGGACCCAAGATATTCATAAAGTTTTCTCTCTTGAGAATAGATTGAGTGGTCTTTACCGGTTGATGCAGTACCCAAGATTTGAAAATTAATATATATTTGTGAAATATATTAAATTTCTTGAATTGAATTGTTGTGGTTGTACTTGTTTATCGTGAAATTGATTTGGGTATTCTTCTTTGAGTTGTTCATTGTGAACATATATCAAATTTTCTTGAATTGCTTTGTTGTTATTTAATTTGTTTATTGTGAAACTAAATTGCTCTCTTCTTCAACTTGTTTGTTGTGAAAATCCATCAAATTTCTTGAGTTGAGTGTTGTATTTAATTTGCTCTTGTGAAATTGAATTGGATTTTCTCTTCTTACTTGTGTCGTAAAAATTATTTTTAGGAAGTCTATTAAATTGCTCACTATTATAGTTTTTTTGAGTTCTCATTGTTGCATACTGATTATTGTGCATTGTTTCTATCGCATATTTCACTATTCGTAGAATATTGTATCGTTAGGCTATTGATTTTCAGAGTTTGTATCTTCTTGATCCTATGTAGTTTATTGAGCTATTAGTTCTTAGTTTAGTGGCGTTGGGGAGTGATGGTAGATTAGGGTCAATGTCTTCTGTTGGGGTTGGAGGTGAGAGGTAGTGGTGGTAAGAGGGGGACAAGCTTACTTAAGTTGAGAGTAGGGTCGTGGAACATAGGATCACTTACAGGGAAGTGCATAGAGCTAGTGAAGAGTCTTAAGAGGAGACAAATTAATATAGTGTGTGTTCAGGAGACCAGATGGGTAGGTACCAAAGCTTGGGACGTGGACAAGTTTAAATTATGGTACTCTGGTGGCTCTAGGGATAGAAATGGAGTAGGTACCCCAGTATATGAGGACCCTAGGGAGTATGTGGTTAAGGTCAGGAGGATAAATGATAGGATGATGTCTAGTAAACTTGTTATCGGTAGACATATAGTGAATGTAGTTGCCCCTCAAGTAGGCTTGGATGAGAAAGTCAAAAACCTCTTTTGAGAGGATTTGGATGAGGTTGTGAGAGGTATACCGAACACAGAAAAGATCTTCATTGGGAAAGATTTTAATGGGCATATCGGTGCAACTTCTAGTGGTTTTGACGATGTTCGTTAGAGGCTTTGGTTTTGGGGAGAGGAATGGAGGTGGGATGTCTCTTTTGGATTTTGTTAAAGCCTTTGAGTTGGTTATTGTTAACTCGTGTTTTTTGAAGAGGAAAAAACACTTGATTACCTTTCGTAGTATGGTAGCTAAGACTCAGATTGATTACTTACTCTTCCGGAAGGGTGATATAAGCCTTTGTAAGAATTGCAAGATTATTTCAAGTGAAAATATTTCCACGCTTTTAGAGATGGATTTAGAGATTAAAAGGGACAAGAGGAAGAAGGCTATTTATGTCCAACTGAGGAGTAGAGGCCTGAGTCCTGCCCTTTCTCGGGAGATGAGGTAAAAGTTGAACAGTTTGAGGGCTTGGAGTAGTAGCGGGGATGTGAACAACATGTAGGACACTACTGTTGAATGCATTAGAAAAGTAGTTACTGAGGTACTAGGGGTATCGCAAGGGACTTTTGGTGGATATCAAAGTGATTGGTGGTGGAATGGAGAAGTTCCAAAGCAAAGTGAAAGCTAAGAAGGTTGCCTATACAAAGTGGTTAGAGTGTAGATGAGGATGAGAAACGAAGGCTTAAAGATATCTATAAGACGACAATGACAGAAGCGAAGACGGTTGTTATGAGTGCTAAGATAGCAGTGTTTGAACGTTTGTAAATCGAGTTAGGAGAAAAAGGTGGGGAACAGAGATTGTATAGGCTCGCAAACGAGAGAGAAAAAAGGTCGCGACTTGGACCAAGTGAAGCGTATCAAGGATAAGGATGGTGAGGTGTTAGTGGATGAGACTTCCATTAAGAAAAGGCGGCAAGCTTACTTTCACAAACTCTTAAATGAATTAAGGGACAGAGATATTGAGTTGGTTGATTTGGCACACTCTGAAATTCATCGAGATTTTGGTTACTGTAGGCGTTTCAGGGCTGAGGAGGTGAGACGCACTGTTAGTAGGATGAATACAGGGAGAGCAATCGGACCCGATGCGATTTCGGTGGATTTTTTAAAGAGCACAACCAAGGATGGTATGGAGTAATTGACTAGGTTGTTTAATGTTATTCTGACGACTGTTAAGATCCGATGAATGGAGGAGTACAATAGTTCTATTGTACAAGAACAAGGATGATATTTAAAATTGTAATAATTACAAGAGTATGACGTTGCTAAGCCACAATATGAAGGTCTAGGAGAGTGGTGGAGATGAAAGCGAGAAGAGGAGTGCCTATTTCAGAGAATCAATTTGGATTCATGCCGAGGCGATCGACTACTGAAGCAATTCATCTTGTTCTGAGACTAGTTGAGATATAGAGAAAGAAAGAGGGACCTTCGTATGGTATTCATTGATCTTGAGAAGGCCAAGGATAAAGTTCCGAAGGATGTCCTATGGAGGTGTCTAGAGGCGAAAGGTGTTCCAACAATGTATATTAAGGTGTTAAAGGACATGTATGATAGAACCAGAACTTGGGTAAGGATGGTGGAAGGAGACTCGGAGTATTTTCCTGTTGAGATGAGACTTCACCAAGGATCTGTACTGAGCCCTTTTTTGTTTGCCTTAAGTGATGAATAAGCTGACACGGTCTATTCAGGAAGAGGTTCCATGGTGTATTCTAGTCGCGGATGACATAATATTAATTGATGAGACTCGGGATAAAGTTAATGGCAGGTGGGAGGTTTGGAGACATACTTTGGAATCCAAAGGATTCATATTGAGTAAGACCAAAACAGAATACCTGGAGTGCAAATTCAATATTGCGAGGGATGAAGCGGACATTGAAGTGAGACTTGCCGCTCAATCTATTCCCAAGAGAGAGCTTTAAATATAATGGGTCCATCATCCAGAGTAACAGTGATATCGATGATGAAGTCACGCATCATATTAGGGCAGCATGGATGACATGAAGGCTTGCCTCTGGAGTATTGTGTGATAAGAAGATACCACCTAAACTTAAAGGTAAGTTTTACAGAATGGTGGCTACACCGTCCTTGCTATATGGCGTGGAGTGTTGGCCAGTCAAAAACTCACATGTTCAGAAGATGCAGGTTGCGGAGATGAGGATGTTGAGATGGATGTGTGGACATACCAAGGGTGATAATATTAGGAATGAGATCATTTGGGAGAAGTTAAGGGTGGCCTTTGTGGCAGACAAAATGAGAGAAGCGAGACTGTGATGGTTTAGACATGTGCAGAGAAGAAGTGTTGACGCTCTTGCTAGGAGGTGCTAGAGGTTGGATTTAGAGGTTACGCGGAGCGGTACAAGTATATCGAAAAAGTATTGGGGGGAGGTTATGAGACAAGATATGGTGCAGTTTCATATCACCGAGGATATGACCTTAGATAGGAAGAAGTGTAGGTCACGTATTATTATTTTATTTTTTTAGACCGCCTTTGTTTTATGGGGTGGAATGTTGGCCAACCAAAAACTCACATGTTCAGAAGATGCAAGTTGCGGAGATACGGATGTTGAGATGGATGTGTGGGCATACCAAGAATGATAAGATTAGGACTGTGACCATTCGGGAAATGCTAGAGGTGGCCCTTGTGGCTGACAAGATAAGGGAAGCGAGACTGTGATGGTTTGGACATGTGCAGAGAAGAAGTACTGACGCTCCTGTTAGGAGATGCGAGAGGTTGGATCTAGGAGTTACACGGAGGAGTAGAGGTAGACCAAAGAAGTATTGGGGGGAGGTGATCAAACAAGATATGGCAAAACTTGATCTCACCGAGGACATGACGTTAGATAGGAAGGAATGGAGGTCACGAATTAGAGTAGCAGGCTAATAGGTTAGTAGGGTTAGGTTGTTGTCTGGCCTTGGGGTATAGTAGGATAGTAGGATTAGTCATGTCTTTATATCCTATGTTGTCATTATATATCCGTCTTGTATATATTAATTTTATTGTATTTACATACTATCATGTGCTTTCTTTATTAGTCGTTCTTTCTTTTCTTTGTCTTTTCCTTTTCCTTTTTTTTCATATCTAGTTTATTCTGCTTATAGGTTTTTGAGACAAGGATTCCTAGGAAACGGCCTCTCTACCTTTGTGAGGTAGTGGCAAGGTCTGCGTACATTCTACCTTCCCCAAACCCCACTTGTGGGATTCCACTGGGTTTGTTGTTGTATAATCTAGTATTTTCTGCTTTTGAAGCTGATATTTTTTAGATGAGGGTCTTCTGAAAATAATCTCTCTATCCCTATAAGGTAGTGGTAAGATTTGCGTACATTTTACCCTCCCCAGACCCCATTTGTGGGATTTCATTGGGTATAGGGCATCTTCAAGCATCTATTGACAGACCTCAATTAGGTGATTGCTAATACGTTGAATTCAAGGATTAGCCAACTCTTTCAGGCTATCGTGGATTTATCTTAGATCTTAGTCTATTCCTTTAGGACTTAGATATTTCTAGACATTGTTTATTTATGTTTTACTGGGGTTGCATCCGTGCTCTAAAGTTTGTATATATATACTTTTTTCAAATTAATGATAAAGTTTAGGTATAATGACTTTCAGATTCTAGGGTGTTGTTTTTCGCATTATTTTGGATTATTCCATTTGAGTTTATAGGAACTCAACTTTGATTATTATTTAGACTTGTTTTCACATCTTTAAATGCTTATATGTTTCGGATAGACCAATAAGTCTCATCACTGGAATGTACAAGACCATTGCCAAAGTACTACCCGAAAGGTAAAAGAGAGTGATAGATAAGCTAATCAACCCTCACCAAATGGCCTTTATTAAGGAAGGCAAATCATGGATGCAGCTTTGGTGGCAAGTGAGTATGTGGACAATAGATTGGGAGGCTCATAACCAGGGGTGATGTGCAAATTAGATATTGAAAAAGCTTTGCATCACATAAACTGGAAGTTCTTACTTAGTATCCTTAGCCAAATGGGTTTTGGAAAAAGAAGGCTAAATTGGATTAGCTTTTGCATTAAAACTACCAGGTTCTCAATTCTGAAAAATGGAGAACCTGTTGGTTATTTTCCAGTAGAAAGAGGACTAAGACAAGGAGACCCCCATCCCCTTTTCTTTTCATTATAGCCTTGAAGGGTTCAATAGTATGATGAAGATTGCAATACAAAGGAGATGGCTAAAAGGCTTCAAAGTAGGGAATAGGACAGAAGAGGCGCTGAAGATATGTCACCTACTCTATGCAAATGACACAATAATTTTTTGTGATGCTACCGGTGAACAGATCAGTTATTTAAGATTAATGCTAGTCCTCTATGAAGCAATTTCAAGCCTGAAGAGAAAAGCAACATCTTCCCTAATAATGAAATCACTCAGATTCAGGTTCCACCAACATCCTAGACTGTTTACCTGGGAATGCCACTGGGCTCAAAACACAAGGCATTAGAGATTTGGGATAACATCATTTGAGAAGACAGAAGGGAAGCTTGCTATGTGGAAAGCACAATATCTATCTTTAGGAGGCAGGCTCATTCTAATCAACTCTGTGCTAGATTCATTGCCAACCTATGTGATGTACCTCTTCCCTATGCCTTCCAAAGTACTCAAACTTCTTGACAAATAGAGAAGAAACTTCCTTATGACATGGCAACAAGGAGCATAAAGGTTACAACCTAGTGAAATGGAACAAAGTGCAACAGAGCAAGGAGCATGGAGGTATGGGATCAGAAATCTAACTCTACAAAATAGCAGCCTGCTCCAAAAAATGGTTGTGGAGTTATGCTGAGGACAGAACAGCCCTGTGGAATAATGTAATACAGCAGAAATATGGAGAAAATGGTCAGTGGTACACTTACGAATCCACTGACACTTATGGAGCACCATTAGGTCCCTCCGGACCAACCCTGGGAAGGACATTACCTTCCAAGTGGGCAATGGCAGAAAAATCCTTTTCTGGAAGGATAACTGGGCTGGTCAGGGCACTTTGCAAGAGGCTTTCCCCACTCTCTTCAACATCAGCACCAACCAAAACAGCACAATAGAAGATACCTGGACAATTCAAGGATGGAACCTAATTTTCAGGAGGTTTTTGAATGATCGGGAGTTTGAGAGAGTGGCTGCTCTACTTGGTAGATAGGAACCTATACAGGAACCAACAATGAACCTGGTATCATCAGATGGAGTCACAACACCTGTGAGAAATATAGGAGAAAATATTATTGAATTGTTGTCTACATTATTACATTGAGACCCTATTTATAGATACTATATTAAACTCCTTTTCCAACTAGGATACTATAATACAATCCTTTTCCAAATAGGATTCTATATACTATTGTTATTCCTATTCCTATAATAAGTAGGATTGTATTTACCTATTTCTATTCTAACACCGATGGCAAATTCTCAGTCAGTAGAGTCTACAGGAGGGGCCTTTCTGAGCTGACTGGTAGAGACAGAGGCCCCTAGAAAGCTATTTGGAGAAGCATGGCACCTAATAAGGTGAAATGTTTCTCTTGGTTGGGAGTAAGGAAGGCATGCCTTATCCATGAAGCTTTACAGAAAAGGAAATCAAACTTAGCTTCCATATGCTCTCTTTGTATGGAAGCTATTGAAACAAACAAACACCTTTTCCTCCACTGCAAGGTAACCTCTCAGGTCTGGTCCTTATTCATCACCTGGCTGGAGAACGTTGGACAATGCCAGAGCAAATATCCAATCTATTGAGTTGTTGGATCAGAAAGTGAGGGAGCAAAAGCCAAAAGAGATGGTGGAAAACTGTCCAAGCTTGCATATGGCGGACTATATGGAAGGAGAGGAATGAGAGAATCTTCAAAGGCAGATCAAACTCCATTTAGAAGATCAAAGGAAAATGCATTTCTGCTTTATGTTTTTGGTATAAAGAGCAATGTATAGTAGATGAAACACAGATAGTGGACTTCCAAGGTTTGTCATAATTAGCTATCTATGTAATCACACTTTTGGAGGTGGTCAGCATACCCTTAATGCTATTAACACACATTACGAGTCTCCAAAAAAATGCTTATCTCTTGTTAGTTTTGGTTAGTTGGGTTATAGTAATGGTTCTCCCACCGGAGGATTAGCGTGGGTGCCAATCACGGCAGGTCAGGGTCGTGACACTTTTATAAACAAGAAATTCGTTAGTGGTGTGCGGATGGAAACTCGGTACATTTTTCACCTGACACTTAGTACATGCGAAATAGAGATGTAGGTCCACAAAAAGATCTTTAGATTTCACTTACTGAAGAAATGCTATTATGATACATCCCTTTGATAGCCAACATACCAAATATATTTATTTAAGCAGAACATGGGAAACAAGAACTTCTTTTCACATAATACAATAGTTTATGAAACATAGAAAATAGAAGAGTAAGCCAAATTTTGCGATCCTGGTTCGAAAAAATTATATCTGGTGAAAGAAAGCTGACCTGCATAAGAATGGATGCCCCAATCTGAGGACTGACACCAAGTTGGAAAAGAGAAAGTTTAAGTTCTGGAGTTGAATCACCCAGTTGATCTGCAAGGACGGCTTAGTGATAATTACATGGAAGAAAAGATACATTTTTTTCACCACTTTCCGACACTACGTTCAGCGAGTTTGAAGAACCAAT
This sequence comes from Solanum aculeatissimum, assembly GCA_038996855.1. Taxonomy (NCBI): domain Eukaryota; kingdom Viridiplantae; phylum Streptophyta; class Magnoliopsida; order Solanales; family Solanaceae; genus Solanum; species Solanum aculeatissimum. The sequence goes on from JBCEWC010006492.1 coordinate 10,237, forward strand.
AAACTTAACCAACTTACTTCAAAACTGAACTACATTAACTAGGGAAATCTCAGTCTAGATGAAAAAAGTGACTTACCAACAGATCTCGAGACAAAGCTGAGATAGTCTTCTGGAATCAACCTCCTGTCAAATCCTGGAAGAGGAATGAAATATCCTATACGACTAATGACAATTAAGAAGGCAGTCACAAACAGCCTTCTCCTTATCTCACTCTTGAAAAAAGACTCGGCAGCATTGTCAATGACAGAACCCAGTCTTACTAAGTTCAAGAATCTATTTCTAAATTGTTTCTGCTTAGGCAGCAAGGACACAAATTCATTGGCATCTGTAGATGTTGGTGACACTCCTTCATCTTCACTTACTGATGAAGACTGTCCATAATGTAGCGTTTCTCCTGATGCTGACCTGATACTTGTACAGCCGCTTGAAAGTTGATGGGTGAAATAGCTGAATAATTCATTCTTTCCATGAGACAATATCAGTCCCTTCCGTGAACAAAAATGCCTTCTACTTGATTCAGAAAATTTTAACTTGAGAGGAATGTGTGTTCTGTTCAGTGGCAAATTATAGAAGTGGAGATTACATCCAGCAAACTTTCCTGCTAGCCAAAAGTTTAAAAAAAACAAAAGTTGGCCTTAAATGTGTTTCTACCAGGAAGCAACATAGAGCTTGAGTAATAGGGCTGATGAAGAAAAAAAAAATGCTTTAGGTTTGTTATGATCCAAGTTATATGTTGCCACAATCTGTATACGGTAAAAGCAAGAGTTCTAATATATATACACACACTCCAGTCAAACTTACGCAAAATTCATAGCCAAAATTACAAATCTAACAATTTCTTTTCCTAGGAAGGTATTAACATAATTACAGACCCTTGTAAAAGTGCTTCAATGATAATTCTATTTATAGGATAACACCCTGGAGCCAAATGAAGTTTATGTCAACTAAACAGAACCTGGAAATCTAATTTAAATAAGAGTAGATAATGAAAGAGATCAACTGCTTCGCAATTTATACCATACATGTTGAGTTACAGAATCTGACCTTGGAGCATTCTAGTGTAATTACCAAATTTCAGTTATGCATCATTCTACTCTAGACACAAAGAGAAGGTCGTCCAATTTATCAAACTAAAGTAATAGTAACATTCTTTTTAGTCATATCTAATTTACATAAAACCAAAGCTGAAGAGAAAGACAGTTGTATCTTATATCAGCAGAGTGTTCTAGTTGTGATTGTGAATAACTTATTTAGTTCTCCAGTTAATCTAGTTCCATGCTGAACTTTCTTCGTAGCTTGCTTAATTGAAATTCAGAAATGAGTCAACACTGCAAAAACACATGATGTCAGCCAGCTCTATCAAATCAGGGACCACATTGACGCAGTAAATAATGCTTTTCATCTTTCTTTTCTTCATTGTTTACTTAAACTAATTCTAGAATATCCTGCCCTACGTTATTTTTCTGTAATTTGTTGCAAGAAGGGAGTGAACTCCTCTATTACTTTCTCCATTCCAACACAATCTCCCTTTATTACAAACTCACACACAAGAGATAGCAACCAAAGCCGCCTCAACTGGAAAATTAACTTAGACATTCATTCATGTAACACTCATTTCATAACGAAGAAAATAATACTAAGCTAAACAAACAAACAAACATAGCAACTCAGACTTGCCTTGACTGGAAAACAAATACGTGTGAAAAAAAGTAGAAGACAGACTTGCCTCGAATCCTGAGGGCTGCTGTTGTGGAAAGCGGTGTATAAGAGCTGAGAATGGCCGTTTCCATGGCAGAACTTGAATGAAAAGTGCTCTAAACCCTGAGCACCAAAATCAGAATTGCTCAATCCTTATCGCATTGCCTTTTCGATATAGGAATTCACACGTCAAATAATCCACAAAAAGAAAAAGGCGAAGATTAACATAAAGTGTGCAAAACCCTGAAAACGGCAACCTTGGCAGTCGACCGAGCTTCAATTATGGAACTGAGAGGTAAAAGGAGCACGGCAACTCACACCAAACTCGAAGAAAGAAGCCTCTATGGCTTTTATTTGTAGATAATATTTGTAGAAGATGTGAGCAACTCACAATGTTACAGATGCAGAGCAACAAGGCAGGGGCGGGACAAAGAAGCCCGAACTTCGGGAAAATTACTAGCTATCTCCTTTTTTAATGTGCGTGAAGATGGGCATGAAATTTTTTATTTTTTAAAAAATAAAATTTATATAAAAAAAGTTATCAAATATACACCAAGTTACCTCTTTCTTTTTGTTTTACCAAGAAAAAATATATATATATCTTTCTTCTTCTTCTTTTTTAAGTTTTATATCTAAATTATAATAGTGTGAGTTAGATATCTAAATTATCAATATTAATTTAAAAAACACACATTTTTTTTTATTACACTCTAATTATGTCACGATCCCGAAAGGACACCAACACTAACCCTCCGATGGAAGAATTAATACCTTAACACAACCCAACTAATCTAGCATAATTTAATAATTTTAAATTACAGAAGTAAGTTAAAATAGGAAGCTAATCGAGTTCCCATAAACTCAATGAAAACTTACACAATATAAGATACTATCCAGAATTTGAAAGCTAACGTACCAAAACTTTATCTATAAGTCTGACATATGGGAATGCAACCCCGAAAACCAACAAGAAAATAACTATGGTCTGAGTCTGGCCAAGCGAACTAAGATAGTTGGGGAATCCATAGTAGTTTGAAAGATGTTAGCTCACACTTGGATTCTGAATCAACAGTCACCTAACTAAGGTCTCTCTACAACCGCCTGAAGATGTTTTGTACTCAATAAAAAAAGTGTAGTATCAGTAAAAAAAATAACAACAGTGTACTAGTTGTGGTTACTCCATTAAGTAAGATATACACAAGCAACTAAACACAATAACATACATATAGAAAAATACCACAAGTTCACAATTCATGCTCAACATATCACCATCATAATCATCAGTCCCAATAGAAATCAATAAGTGGTCCTCTCAAGGGACCCATACCAAACGGTTAGCTTGTCAGAGTGACACTCGATCCAATAGTTAGTGTGTCAGTGTGACACCTGGTCCAATAATAATCTCTCTAAAATCTAAGGTTTGGGAATTAAAATACAAGTTAAGGAAATTATTAACTTACCTCTTGCAATAGAACAGGTGAAAAACTGGAAGAAAATAGTCTTAGGTCGTATCTGGACTCTCAAGGACGAAGTGGGAGAAATAAGAATGAATTTGAGACTTTTCTAACTTAAAACTTGGAATGTCTTGCCATGGCGGCCACTTACCCCTCCATGGCGGTGCTGCCATAGAAAAAATAGTCGCACCATAGTGGGTTGCACAGAGACAAAAATTTCGTTACTCACGTCCCGACCTTAGATTTACAACATCCTCTCAAACTATGACATTCAATAACTTACCCTTTGTGTTCAGGTCAACTTTGGGAGTTCTACTCGCCCGAATTTAGTTTTGTAAAGTCGTACAAGCTCCTTATCATCTTGAATATCAACTCTAATGATCAAATCCACAATTTAATTTTCAATCCATTACTAGATTTTTCTAGACCTCACATGACTTTGATTTTGTCCAAGTCTGGCCTAGGCCACTCCTCAGTGCATAATTTTACCTTGAAAACTAACTAAACTATGCTTGCAATGACAAGTTTTATGCTCAAGAAAGGTTTAAGGACAAAATAAGGCATATCGAGCAAGACAAAAATATGGTCAAAGGAGGCATTGCCAAACGAATTCAGTGATGCACCAATTGGGAAGGACATTGCCAAAAGTCCCAGAACAAACCCCAAAGTGGATGAAAATTCGACAATAAAAATAATGAATTGGCCTATTGCCAAATGTAAAAAAATGATCTCGATTATTGTCCGAATGATGATGAACAAAGGCTTGAGACTCAAGAAAATTTGTTGATGGTGTGGAAAATTTGGTGAACCACTAAATCAATTTGGTAGTCTACTTTTCATCGCCAAAATCTCATGAAGAAATCAAAAAGTGCGGTCTAAGAAAAGATCGGTGTATCATCGATTGGGTTGGCGATGTTTGACTTACGTGGCCAACTGGGTTTTGCGAGCTAAAATTGGGAAGCATTTAAGCTGAAAATTTGAGAATTTGGAGGAGTTCAATCAAGTACCAACCTAGTTTCACTTTGTACTCTTCCAATATACTTTTCTTTAAGCAAGATTTGCAATTTGTATTGGGAGATTAACATTGAGGTTGAGTCTTGTGATTTTAATTTCATCTTGGAAAGTTTGGATTGAAGCAATGGATAATGTTAATGGTAAATGTTTTTTATTTTTCCAACTATGTTAGGCTAAAAACCCTCATGTTAAGGGTATGTTATGACTTGGGTCCTTGAATTTATGTATGGATCTTTGTTAATTTGAATGAATTTCTATTAATTGATGTGAATTCATGTTTATCACCATGTTTAATTGAAGATCTAAGGTTGCAAACTTTGGATTTTATATTTAGATCTTTGATTATTGCAAGTATCTTGAATAATTGAAGTGGGTAATGAATGTGATAGTTTCAGTTTTTGTGAATTTGATTGAAGGCCTAGTTAAGGTTCAATCGACTAAGGTTTTATAAGGTTTTGCTACTTAATTGCATAGGTTCCATTGAGTTCCTAGTGTAATTTGGCATATGAGACCTTACCGCGTTTATATGGAATACTACTTCGACTGATTAAAGATTGTGGTTACCAGCAATCTAGTCTACTCATGTCCAATTAATGTATTTATTCAATGTATGAGACTCAAATTTTTACTTCTTGACCCAAGTGTGCACACCCCTAACATGTCTCTTCTCTTATTGTGTTAAAATCAACTTAAGCAATCACATTTTTACTACATATTGGTACAATTAGTCCTTAATTATTTTTACTCACTCTACAAACCATTAATTCAATTTGGTACTTCAAACTGTGAGTCATAAACCATTCTCTGTGGGATTCGACCCCAACTCATGTTGGGTATACTGATGACGACTGTCATATCTCTTAGTTGTTTTGGGTATGCTTTAGTGACATCAAAATGGCGTCATTGTTGGGGAACTGTGTTATGTTTCTAGTTTAGAAGTGTTTTATTAAGCTAATCCTTTGTAGTTGAGCGTACTTACTTGCTTTTCTTTTTCTCTTGTGTCATTTTTATTTTTCAGTAGAAGAAATGAGCACTCATGGGAGTATCAACGGTGATGACATCGAGAATCTTAACGATGTCAATTGGGATTAACTTGGAAGTGTTGGTGCTATTAGGTTGCCCCCTTTTATGAGCAATGGAATATTTTATATGACTAGCACCATGCTCTAGTTGTTATAGTTGAAAGGTTTATTTGGGGGTTTGGCATATGAGGACCCTCACAAACACATTCATAACTTTGTAGATGTGTGTTCTCCATTCAATTTCAAGGGTATCACTCAAGAAGCAATCTGACTGATGGGGAAGCAACTAGATGACTAGCTGAGTTACCAAGGGACTCCATTAATTCTTGGGAGGAGATGATTGAGGTCTTCTATGAGTGATTTTTCCTCCTTCCAAGATGGTGAAGTTGAGAAAGAGCAATGTGAATTTCAAGCGCATAGATAGGGATCCACTTCATGAAACATGGTTACGATTTCAAAAGTTATTGTTACAATGTCCCAACCATGGAATGTTGAATCATCTCTTGCTTCAATACTTCTATTGTAGCCTTGATGTGGTGAATAAGGGGATAACAGATCAACTTGTGCGAGATGGTATTACGAAGAAAACATTTGCCATAGCTTCAACCCTTCTTAATGATATGACGAAGATTAACGAGCTAGGTATACTAGGGATGATCTTATCTCTTCATTGCTTAGGGGAGTGTCTAGGGAGCAACTTGCAAAAGATCAGGAAAGGGATGAGAACATGGCAAAAATGATGACATAATTGGAATTGATAACTAAGCATGTTATGGGTGGTAGCCGTAAGAATGTGAATACTATCGAAAGTAGTGGTGGAATAGCCTTTGATGATGTTCCTTTTGAGGTTGCATATAATGAAGAAGTGCATTCTTTGGGTAAACAAGTAGTGGGTTCTTGACTAGCTTTTCCAAGACCACCTATGAATCAAGGTTGAACGAATTAAGAATATGAAATTCAACTCTTCAATTAGAATCACAAGGTTGAATAAAGAACACACACTAATGTTTTTACTCTCAAAAAATGATAAATCCTAAGTGTATTCTCTAAAACCTTGTTCAAACTTCGTGACTGTTGGAAAAACTCTTTGAAAATAACCTGAAAACCTATTTATAATGTGTGAAATACAAAACCAAAATGAAATAGAAAAACTGTGTCAGTGATATCTACGGATAGCTTCACGACTTATGCTTCACTATACGACTCGTACATCAAGGTTTCGTGGATTGCAACTGTAATCTGGAGGTTACTTCTATGAGACCTTTCCAAAGGTCGTGTAAGATTTTATGGCCCGTGAGGGGTTTCGTCTAATGACTTTTCAGAGCTTCTTTATTTTTTGATTCTCAAGGCACGAACATACTCTATGACTCATGGATCAATCTACGACTCGTATGCTTCCCTCGTAGAGTTTAACTCAGAAATTTGCCCTTCACTGGAAATTGATACGAGACCCCATTTATGGTTTGTGAAACTTTCCACGGCTTGTAAAGGGTTTCATGGACCATCAAATTCTACTGTTTCAGCCTATTTTGTCCAAAAATCATGTTAACACTAAAACCTACAAAACAAACACAAAACACAATCAAACCTACTAACATCGCTTTGAGAACATACAAAATTTCAAGTTTTAAGCATCAAAAGTGTTGCATTTCAGCAACACATCAAGTTTTTCGGCTAAATTTCTCAAAAATATAGTCAAATTAACAGAATCTGAAGATACCACGATGTAGGTCTCAAAAAGTAGTACAGTTTAAACCCAAATTTTACTTAATTCTGATAAGAAACGGAGAAGATATCACAACTCAATTTTTTTGATAATTTACGGTAATACATACAGCAAAAGCAGCGATTTTTACCTACCAAAACTGATTTCCAAGGTCCCCACGACATTCCTCATGAAATTCTGTACAATTTAGCCTTTAAAATCGCAAAAATTGGGTATATATTTCTCAAATTATCGATGTTTTTCTGTTTTCCTCATTAGCCTTCGCGAACTGCACTTATAGGTGTTGTCACCACCTCTGCCACATGTCACTTTTCCAGTGGGCCGCGTCATTCACAGCCTTTTTATTTTCAACAATTGCTAAAACTTAATTTTGATGCACCAAACTCATTTGGAGTTGAAAAAATACAATTCATATATGAAATCTGATTGAAAACGTCATTCCAGACTCAATGATATAGTCAAAATTTTCACCGAGGTGGTATTGTCCCAATGTGGGTTCGACTTCCTAATATTGAAATCTAACGAAGGGGCCAAAACACACATGGAAGCCTCATTAACCGAATAAAAGGTCGTCCTAGACCAAACTCGACGTTTCGGAGCTAACTACACTGTCAGAATTTTCATTTGGGCATATTTTCCGAGGGTGTTGACTAAGGTCAACTATTGACCCATTTCGACGGCTAAATTTGCAAAACTCGATATAATTACAACGAACATGCTTCTGGCCTAATTTGACCATTTCGGAGTTGATGGAACCATCAAAATTCCACTCCGAGGTCATTTACTAGGACTTTATCAAAGAAACTCATTTTACAAATATAATCTTCTGTTTTGACTCGAAAAGTTGTATAAATCTCAATCGATTCTCCCAACAACCAAACTAATAGTATCAAGAAGTCAAAAATGGTCGAGGTCACTATGCACATACTCAAACTGGTAGAATAATCGCAGAAACATAGAAATGACCTGGAGGGTAGTTATATTTTTACATATTAAATTTGAATCAATTAATTATTTAAATTCTGACTATGCAACTCTAAATTATTACTTTATATATTCATAAATTATCAACATATCTATATTATAAGTAATTGAATTGATTTTTCTCATCCTTGCTGGTTCACAATAAATTAAACTATTGCATCAAACTAATAATATTTACTTTATTTTGTTTACATGAATATTGTATTTACTTAATAATAAGTATTATTTATATATAATTTTTAAATTGACACGACACATACGTTAAAAGACTTTTCTTTAGACAAAATCATTTTTTCACCATCTTTTTTAAATTATTTTAATAATATTAAACTAAATGGAGAAGATTTTCTTATTATAATTAAATTCCTACACAAGAATCCTTTTCCAACTAAAATAAATTTGATCCAAAAAGAAAATAGTCAAAAAAAATTCAAATAATAATTAAAAAAAAGTTTTTCTTTTTCAAAAAAGTGGGAAATGTCTAGAGGAAAGAACCCAATAAAAGTCCGAAACAAAAGTTTTAAAACATAGGCAAAAACTTCTAAAAAATAGACTTGATCCAAAAAAGAAATTGTCAAAAAAAATTCAAAATAATAATAAAAAGAGTTGTTGTTGTTTTTTTTTTAAAAAAAGAGAATGTTCCAAAACAAAAATAAATAAAAAGTCCAAAAAGAAAAGTTTAAAAATTGTCCAAGAAAATAGGCACAAAAAAAAACCTTTGAAAAATGTGAAAAAAGGCTAAATTTTTCTACTAACAATTTACCTAATATTTAAGATTGAAATAAATTAATACACGAAATATAAAGTTCTACAATTCAATACTAATTTCAATTAGACAATAATATTAAAACAAATATTATCTATATAAAAAGTAAAATATTCACGTCAAAGAAACATACTTATATACCGATGGGTTTAGAGGTAATAATATTTTTCCTCTCTTTCATAATATTATATTATCCCATAGTTTATATGCATGTTGGTTTGATAATTTGTCTACATTTTTATTGGCTTCAATTTATGTTTGTATATGTGCATCAACCCAAGGAAACTATAATATTTGTATTCAATATAAACTATAGCATTCAAATATATGACCCAAGTTACTAAACTACTATATTCGTAATCTCAAATAAAAGAAAGCAAATGAAAAGTAAATATTTTATTATTTGAATTATATCATAATAGAAAATATGAATGTATTAAATAATTCATATTGAGGTAGATAGGAGGTGGACATGAATTTAAAGAGAAAATGATGGAAATGATCCTTAATATATAGGTAATGTTTTATTTTGGTCCTTAATATATTTCACTTGATTTAAATGGTCCTTAATGCATAGCAAATGTGTTCATTTTGGTCCTTAATATATTTCACTTGATTGAAATGGTTCTTAATATATAACAAAAGGTATTCATTTTGGTCATTTACCCTAACCCCTTGTTTGGATGATTGTTACCCGTTGTATAGTATTGTATTGTTAGTTTAAATACAATGTTTGTTTTGATTGTTACTTAAATTCCATTGTATTGTATCGTTTAAATCCATCATTACGTAACGACGAAAAGGCCTATTTTGTCTAACGATCAATTTGATGTGGTTGCATCGTTACTTTAATATTTTCTTCTCATTTTTTACTTTATTTATTATTTAATAATTCTATTTTATCATTCACCCTATTTTTTCATGGTATCTACTACATACCCTACAATTTCTTGTAGGTTTATTATTTAAATTATAAATATATGATATTATGTAATGACGGAGAACAATACAATCTATCCAAACATTGTATTTATTGAAACAATACAGTATGATACTATACAATACATTACAACACAATACAATACATTATGAAACAGTAAATAACAGTCGTCCAAACACAGTGTAAAACAATACATTTTATCCCCAAATAAGTAGAAGATTTAGTTGTGGACCCCATACGTTTACAAAATCTACCATTACTGTTTTTTTGTTAGCTCCAAAGAAAAATTTCATGAAATCTAATATCATTGTCTCTATTTTTTTAAACAAAAATTACTATTTTGTCTTGCTTAAAACATAAAAATTTATTAGGTCAGTGGAATAATATTTTAGGAACGGGAAAATAATAAATTTGGTTGGAGAACATAGAAAATGTTGTTAGATTTTATGGAAATAAGACAACAATGGTGGATTTTTTTAGTCATGTAGTGTCACGCCCCGAGAGAGTACCCTTGGCGTGGCCGGCACTTGAAGAACCATTGTTGATTCCCCAAGAGAACCACCCGACCTCATCATCACATCAACACTCAACAACGGAAGAATACTCAGAACAAATCCTCAAATAAATAAATAAAAACTCTATCATAATAATACTTTCAAATGATCAAATTTGGAAGGTAGATAACAATCAACAAATCCTCTACTCAAATGTCTATGAATTCTCTATCTCTAAACATCTAGATGATACCATGACAGACTATGGTTACCCCCAAATTGAAGAAATAAAATACTCAAAGGGAAATATGAAAGTAAAAAGGGATCCTCCGGAAGGCAAGGAGGGCTCACCAACTCTGAGAATGTGTTACACTGGACCTCAACGGTGTGCTGGCTGAAATCCCCTATCACTTGTATCTGCATCATAAAACGATGCAGGTCCCAATAGATGTTAGTACATAGAATATACTGGTATGTAAAATAGCTCAGAAAAAGTAAAACTCAACTCACTCAACTCAACTCAATCAACTCATGACTCAACTCAGTACATATGCAAGTTTAGAATAATTAATATTTTTAAGATAGACTCGGTGGCGTTTAACTCAGTTTTGAAATATTATGCTCAATCAGTGTGTGCTTTGGAATTTCGCTTAACTGGCATCCAATCCCATCACCTTTAGTTTGGTGATGCACAACGAAGGTGACGTCGTTGCCATGCCCATCCTAAACTTGCCAAGGTAAAGGATGATCAACCTTTCTCTCATGAATTCATATTAAATGTCTATCTTTTAAGACAAAAGTCGTCAAAATGGGATGTACGACTATCTTACGCTGGCAACGTAGTTCTGTGGGTTAGAGTAGTTATTCACTCGCTCCCATCTCAGTGCTCGATACTCCTCCCAAGACTAAAAGTATGATCAACTCATCAATCAACTCGAATCTCAACCTCATTGGGTTATCTCAACTCAGCTCATCTCAGTTTCTCATCAACTCAATCAATCAAGGGACTCAGTCAGACTCAACTCAGACTCAAACGGTCATTTGGACTCATTCAATTAAACTCATCATGGATTACAAGCAAAAGGTATCAACGAACATACAATTACAATATAGTGTGCTTCTTATGCTCAATTATGATCATTTTGCTCAACTCAGACAATCAAACTCACAACTCAACTTAGTTCATATACAAACTTTCGTAAAATCAAGGAAGTTAAAGTTCATGATGTCAAGTGTATCAATTCAATATCGCAATCTCATATCAACAACAGTGTAATGTATCAATTATTCAATTCATAACTGTAAAAAAACTCAAATAAATACAAAACTCAGATAGTAGGATTATAGGATTTTTCAATACTCAGTAACGGTTCATAATTCGACTCATCCAGACGAAGGGACGCGTGGGCGGACTCAGTCCTACGCTTTAGGAAGCCTTACATACCTGAAAGTTAGAGAAACAATCAAACCTCAGTAGATCCTCACGTTTGAATTCGCAACCCTCACTTTCTTCTCTTTCCCGATGCTCTCAAAGAATCCCTAAGCATGGAAGAATGATAAAGATACACTAGGATTTTGTTTTTAGGACTTAAATTAAGTCCAAAACGTCGTGGGATTTAATAAAAAGAGACAAAAAAAGACAAGAATGCCCTTATTAAAACTGTCGTCAGGAACCACGATCCCCCGTTTACGGGCCGTGGTTCTTTTTACGAGTCATAAATCCCTCTCGTAGGTAAAGAATTCAAAAATTTGAGCTACTGAAATTTATTACGAGACCCTTCTACGGGTCGTAAAAGATGATACGAGTTGTAGACCCTTTTGTACTTTGGGTCCTCAGATTTAGAAAAAATTTGCTAAGTGTCAAAGTAACCTACGATATCACATCTACAGGTCGTAGATTTCTCTATGAGTCGTAGATGGTCCTCATGGTTTACTCCAGTAACTTTTCTCAGTTTTCTATGGGTTTCATCTCGGATTAGGCAGGATGAATTTGGAGGGAGGGGGTGTTACACGTAGGGTCTATAGTTAAATTTAATATCTTTTTTTATATATATAAATATGTTAGGTTTAAGATAACGGACAAAAATGAACATCTTTTGTTACGCATTAAGGACCATTTTAATAGAGTGAAATATATCAAGGATCAAAATGAACACGTTTACTATACATTAAGTATCATTTCAATCAGGTGAAATATATTAAGGACTAAAATAAAGCATTACTCATACATTAAGATTCATTTTGATCATTTTCTTTGAATTTAAAACTCAATAATAAACTAATATATCATTTTTCTTGAACACTAGAAAAGTGTAGAATTATAAACATGGGTTGTGGTGTAATGGTAAGACTATTTCATTCTTAATAAGAGGTCTCGAGTTTGAGCCATGAGTATGGAGAAAATCTTGTAAGAAGCTCTACTCCTTAATGAGTCCTATAATGGGTGATTCAAATTTAGTCGAAGCTCCGATGTAGACAAAGGGCACCGAAAAAAAGAAGAAGACATATATAGAATAAAAAGTACTCCCTCTGTCCATCTTTACTTGGCCCCTATACTATTTTAGGATGTCCAACATTACTTGTCCAGTTTATGAAATCAAGAGATAATTTTACACTTAGTTCCT
>JBCEWC010006494.1:0-16115 GCA_038996855.1 Solanum aculeatissimum
AATGAGTTAAAAAAATTGGAAATAAAAATTAGTTTGTTATTTCTTTCAATTAAAACAAAGTGTAATATATTCGATTAAAAATGAAAGAGTTAAAAAAAATTCTCAAAAATAGAAATTTGTCAGTTTTTTAATTTATATGGACCGTGCAAATAGCGTATACAAATATATTTTTTATTTAAAAACAAAAAGAATCACCTATCCCGATAAATCTAGAGCATCAAATATACGTGACTCTATTGTTATGAAACTTTGGCCTTTTTTTTTTTTTTTCACTTACAAAAATAATATATTGATCCTTTTATTCCTTTTTTAATATTGAAAAATTATTATTAATTTAATATGATAAAATTCAATAACAAATGGTGGGATAAAATTTGTGTTTATCATAAAAGTAAAATATATTGATCTTTTTATTCCTTTTTTCAATAATGAAAATATAATTAATTTGACTAACACAATCACAAATGACAGATGTAGGTGTGTATATATTACATTTTCTTCGCATTTCATTTGTATAATTACAATAAATATGTTATTGTTATTAATATTAATATTGATTAACCCACTTTAACAAATGCGTTATTACCACCGACAAAATTGTAATTTCCCTATTTTTGGAAAAATTGTATTACTAAACTATCTTGATTAATTTTAAAGTTAAATTAAATTAAAATAAAAATATTCACATAAAAAACGCACAGTCAAACCGGCCAAATCACCAGAATTTCTGTTTACTTGTTGCTTTCCTACATAAACATGTCACGTTTTTGTATCCACACAAGTCAAAATACTTGTTCCCACAAAAAACTTTAAAAATATTAAATTAAATTTACTTTGTGCAAATTAAATTTCACATAATTTCAAAAACAATAATATTTTAATATATAATTATAAAATTAAGATATAATTTGAATTAGTTTTTTTAAAAAAAAATTGGGGGGAGAGGAAGGAAAAAACAAGATGGAGAGAAGATTACAATGTTGGGAATCGAACCCTCACCAACAAAGTAAAAATTTAGATAGTCAATCAACTGAACTATTAAAACTAATTTAAATTGAATTAGTTAATTAATTATAATAAGATCTTAAAAAATAAATAAAAATAAACGATGAAGTACAAACAATGAACACGTGGCATAAAATTATTTATAAGAAAAAAAGTAGAACACTGTCACGTGTCGGCGGGTAGATTCTTAATTGAAAAAGAAAAAATTAGTCATTAATTTTGTACTCCATAAAAAGCAGAAAAGTGGCATTGAGCCCCTCTAACAGTGTTCTCATTTTTTCTTCTCTCTCAAAAAAATTTGGAGTTGGAGTTGATTTTGTTCAGTTCTTCAAAGAATTAAAGAAAAATAAATAGGTCTGGCCGGGTTAAGGATTTTGTTGAGTCGATTGGGAGGAAGGTGTCGAAGGAAGAAATTGAAGATCAAAATCAAAGTGATGGATGATTGGTGGCATAAAATGGTGTTTCCAGTAAGGCGTGTTTGGTTTGCTGTTTCTGCTCGAGTTAAAGCTCGAAAAAATGGTTAGTCTCTCTTCTTCATGATAATTACCGATTGAGAAAAGGATCATTTCTAATCGATTTGTTGAATTGAAAGAAAATTTCTTCTTCCTTTTTACTTTGAATTTTTTGTTAGATTTCAGAATTCAACTGGGATTACGCGTTTTTGAATTTCAAAAGTACAATTGCATGTGCTCGTTTCCCGAGGTGGAAACAGAAATTCAATTTATAGTAGTTTTGAATCATAAATTTTCTTTACTTACTGAATTCTGAATAAATTATTTGTATAATTAAATAACTTTGAAATATAAATACAAGTTTGAACTAAAATTTTCGACTTCTTATAACTTGAATTGGTAGCTCCGCCTGGCTTGTTTCTATACGGCTTCCCCTGTTTTCTACCTTCTTTTGCAGGGGAAGTACCTCGAATGAGGAGATTGGTTGGGATTTTTTAAAACAGTTTTTCGCTTTTTTGCTCCTTAATGATTCGATTTTACAATTTTTTAGATCGAAGGTGAAAGTTTCGGCGATCAGGGAGTTTTGAAGTAAGACAAAAACTGGAAAATATAAAATTCCGTTTTTTCTAAAAAAATTATATCCATATGAATTATAGTACTACGTATTTTTTTTATTTGAATTTTTTTAAATCAAAGAAAATTTTCATCTTTATTTATCTCTCTGTTTATGATAATTATGTGCTGGTTTTGCCGGTGCGGTGAGTGGGTGAGAGTTGGGAGGAGGATATGTTCATGTAATAAACTCATTACGTAATACCTATACACGTGGAAAAAAATAGATTAATAAAAAATAATGAAAGTTTGGAAATTAATTAAAGGCATAGGAAAATATAAAATGGCTTTCATAATTGGTGAGAGTTGAGACAAAGCATGATGTATGTGACCTTCTCAACAAATTTAACTTTATAGATTTTTTTATTTTTTTTTCTTGTTTATGATCAAATATTTTCCATTTTAATGAAGAAAGAAAAAAGGAAAATATTAATCATCTGCATTTTTGTTAGAGAAAAATGAATACCTTAGGAAAATTCCATAAACTCGTAGAAATTATGGCAAAAGTGCTAATTGAAAATTTTGTTTAAGTTATTGTTATCTTCTTGGTTGGGTTTTTTTGGGGTGGGAAGAAGGGGGAGGGAGTGTTACTTTATGTCTTTATCTACTTTCCCAGTTGAACAGTGACATAGCTATGTAGACTGAAGGGTGACCAATTGAATATCATACCATATATATAGGTTTAAATTTTTTTTTTAATACATATACAATAAATCTTGAACATCCTTAGCGACATTCCTGACTTCTCCAATGTTGTGGAATTGTGCAGAAGATTCCACTCATATTATACAAAAATTATCATATACTCACAGAGAGGCCCAAAAGAAAAAAGTTAGGCATGCTTACAATAGCACAACAACATATGTAGTGTGATCCCACAAGCGAGGTTTGAAGTTGTTTTCGATAGACCTTTGCCTCAAGAAAAAACATTTTCAGAAATAGGTGTAGAAAATACAAGAGTGATGAAGCAATGGTGAAAATAATGAGGAAAAGGAAAGTATCTGAAGTGTTAGGCATGCTTGTTTACCTAAAATTGCATTCTTATCTTATTGTAAAAAGCACTGAAACATACCAAATTTGCAAACAATTAGTCCATTCATGTCTAAAGTAGCAAGTAACTTTAGGTCATGACTCATGAGCACTTCACATATTATAAAATAGCAAGCATCTTTTCTAGGATTCCATTAGTGGTTCCTTCCATCCACTAGCTTAGTGCCATCTCACCTGATTTCTCTTAGAATATATTTTCTAGAATCCAGACAGTGGCCAAGTTGTTAGTTACATAAGCCTCTACTAACCAAATATCTGCTTTGCTTTGTCCAATCTTTAATCTATTTTCTATTGCTCACCATAAGTGTCTTCATATACTCTCAAGTCAAAATGACATCATAATGTCACTTTCTTTATTATTAGTTTTTCCTGTTAAAGATAAGCAGATAGTAATATTCCAGATTCTAAAAACATGTCCAGATAGAGTAGCCAAGGTATCAGATTCTTCAATGATCAAATTTAAGAGTTTCAACACAAAGCATCTACCACTTTATATGTCTTTAGCTAAAGACCATGTATTCAAAAGTTAAAAAGAAGATAATTGGAATTTTCTTTTTTGCAGCATGTTTCAAAAAGTGTGATATGTTATGATTTCTCAGCATGTTCTTCGAATAGAAGCAGTAGGGTTTAGATTCACTTACGCGTTTAATTTGAACCTTTGCTTCTATTTTCTTCAGGTGCTGGACTTTTGAAGCTTCGTGACGATATACAAACTTGTGGGTACGAGGATGTTCAGGTCATGTGGGAAATGCTTAGAAAAAGCGAGTCAGAAGTGACATCTCGACACCATAAACGCAAGCGTCGACCATTGTGGAGGGTATTTGTATGGTCCAGTCATAGTTCTGACTCATCCTTCTCCTCAGAACATGTTCATCAATAGACAACTTGCTGCATCCATCTTCAACAACAATAAAAATTGTCTGGAGAATCAAGACATGTATGGCAACTTCCATTTCTTGAGCCCCACAGGGTGGTGGTATTTCATGACATGGTACAAAGCTATTGTGTATGTCCATATCAGCATAGGATGAAGTATATCTATTTTACTTCTATAGCTAGCATGACCATAATGAGACTTATCTATGATGGTTTCAGTTTGTAAATATACCATCTTTGTCAAGAGCCCTATGATCATGTTTCAGCATTAAAAATCACAGAAAAAGAACTGTGAAGAGCTCAATTTTCCTCTGGGAGGTTAATTTATGCTATATTGTGCTTTTACATATCCATCATTTACAGCTGAAATGTATTATTAAGAGGGCTAGTCATTTACTAAATACTAGTATAATATCGGGCCTAATACATAAATAGACACTTAAAATTGGCAATGTCAGATAGACGCTCATTATCCTGAATAAGTACTACTTCATGAAGAGACCAGTTAAACATGTTAGCAGCTAAGAAATTTGTACCGCGTTTATACCAAGTGTGGTATCAGTTCACCAATACTAGCCAATATCGCGGTGCTATGCAGCACTCTGGCGTACCGACTTGATATAGACTCTTGCATTGCCTCAATTTTGCTTCCTCTAACTTCAGTTAGAAGTTGTACTCGAGTGGAATAGTTGTTAGTACTCTCTTTCATATCCTCTTCATGTTGGTGATTGACCTCTTCAGTCCTTGTAGGTGATGGTATGAGTAGACGATGCTCTTCTCTTTCCAGGTTCATAATCAGTGCGCTATTGAATCTACAGTTAAGGGAATATCTCCAGATATGGATATCCATGTCTGTCCTGGATGCAAAGTATAAGTGTTAGTAGCTGTTTAGCTGATCCATTAGAAAGAAACAAAGAAATGATATCAAAAGCAGAAAAGGATAATTATCAAGGACAATCAATTGCATGCAAGTTGCTAAGCTCATTTCCTGCAATCCAAATACTTCTTTTTCTTTCAATCAGAACCCAAATCCACAGAGAGAAATGTTGATGCAAAAGAACTGACCCTTATCTACATGCCAACTGAAGGAAGAGGAGAAATTTCACCAAATTGAAGAAACAAGTAATTTACCTGCCCCAGGTAGCTTCCTTAAGCCATCTTTAAAATATCAAGAGTACTTTGTATCCTTGCTGTACCTCTGCAGAAGTTACGAGGAAAGCGCTAAGTCGCTCAAAATCGTCTTTCTCATCAGAGCAAGCAGAGTGATCCAAGATTTGAAGTTACACGGATTCATACATAAGCCTCAAGTTAATATACAATAAAAGGGTTAACGGTCAAATATATAGTGGATTGCTTAATAAATATACAGGTCTGAGCAAAAGCTACTGGGTTCACGTGAACCCATTGAGGAGCAAGAACAAGTTCACTAATGTCTGCTGTAATCTACTATTACATGGAATCAGAACTGAAGAGAAATACCAAATGGCAATTGCTGTACATGTTAAATCACTGTATATACAGGGTTAAATTCTATTTGAAAGTTAAATGTCACATACAACATAAAATTGTATGTGGGCACACAGATACTAGCTACGATTTTAGGGGCTCCCAGTTAGTAAAACCCAATCCAACTTTACTCAGCCTGCAAATTAGCCAGAGTAATCTGATAGACGAGTAATTCTGCATATGCACCAACTGGATGCTACATAACTTATCACATCCACGTAAAATTAATATGGGCCTGGATTCCCAGCTGCTTTCAATGAACAAAATAAGGCTGATTTTGGTTGAATTTGTTAACCGACATGATCCAGTAATGATGAAATTTAAGCCATCGTTTAGTCGGAGCATCACAACTTCTATACACTATAAATGTGTCTGAGGTCGCTTATCAGCATGCGCTCCACAGAAGCCCTAATCAACTAGAGGTGGTCTTGGTCATGCAAGACAATGAGGAAGTTGCGATGACTGTTATCAACAGGATGGTATTATTCCTCTCCGTCAGTCAAATGTATCAGAGAAGCAGACAGTTGATCTTGAAGAGTATGACCTCTGGCATGTAGACCCATTGCTGACTCAGATTCAAAATTTAGAAGCATCATTTTGGGTACACAAAAATGTACTGGAAATGTGCAAGCCTTGTGTGATGAATTTCCGAGATTCTGAAATGTAAGCTCTATCTCTATTCATGAAACTGTACAAAAGAAAGTAAGATAAACAAGCAGAAGTATGCATTGTCAGTCGTGTGACTCCAAAATGGAGAAGCATGAAGGAACTAAAATCCAGGAATTTAATGTTAATAATAGGGACATCGGGACATGGAGCAGGAGAAATTCTCATACATTGATTATCAGTGAAGCTGAACATCATCACATGGAAAGGAAAGGGGCCAAATAGCATGACAAAGAAAAAAGGGTGCTGAAAAGTTTAGTTTACAATGGAAAGCAAACATCTACTGGTTTTAGGAAATGGAGCTAGAAGAAAATATTGAAGCTTTTGTTTAAGAGATGTGGCCAAACATATGAGTGAAATATGGCTATTTAGAGGCAAATGGTAGACCAGGGAATTCTTATAATATGGGACAGGAAGGTGCAGAAAGGGGATGTAATCTATACTGGAGAACACACACTCACCTGTTGAGGAGTTAGCAAAATATAAAAAAATGGAGAAAAAGATCAAGAGTACAGTGGATGAAACAAAAGGATAGGAACACAATTCTTCCAAACGAGGGCAAATGTTCACAGGAGAATAACACTATTAACAGACTGGCCATTAATGGGGGGATACAGTGGAAGATCGATGAACTATTAAAGGAGAAGTTTAGCTTTTTATCAGAACTTATATATACAGAGTCTGAAGAATGGATTCCAAATTTAAATATCAGAGATTGTCCAAAACTCAATGAATGCAAATCCCTTTAATGAACACAAAGTACTGTAAATCATTATCTATGTGCAACTGACAAAGCTCCTGGATTTCATGGTAATAGCATGGATTATTTTTCAATCTTGCTGGGAAATACTCAAGTAGGACATTATGTTTTGATGAAGAAGTAGGACATTATGTTAACTACATGGAATTTTCAGTCTCAGGAATTTTTTGGGATAAGTCTCAATGCAACTTAGGTAGATCTTATCCCCTCTCACAAAATAAATGGAGCTAAGGAATTGATAAGTTTTAGACCTATTAGTTTGATAGGATGTGCGTGTAAGATTATTTCCAAGCTACTGAACCAAATACTTGACTCTCTACCTACATTTACGATGTCATCATTCCTCATATCAACAATAGTTAAAAAAGAGAATAGATGCTTCTGAAAGGAACTTTCATTTCGCAAGGAAATGGAGAAGAAATGCTTCCATTTGGTTAGATGGAGTAAACTCACTATAGCATTAGAAACTTAAAGCAGCACAATTATAGTCTGCTTATAAAATGGCTATGAAGGTTTAGTGGGGAAGAACAAGCCCTATGGCAGAGCAATGAAAATTATGTCACTGAAGGACAGTGGGTTTAAAGAGAGGTAACGACACCTTCCAGGTTCAGTGTATGGAGGTCAAACAGAGGTTTTTGGCCCTCCTTCAGTGCCAATGCCAGTCTTAAATTGAGGAATGGGAATAAAAATTCTTTCTAGGGAGACAATTGGTTGAGACAGGGGTCTCTAAAGCATTTATTCCTAGACATCTTCCCCGAGGTCAGTAACAAGGGGGCAACTGTTAGCAGAATATGAAATCAACAGGGATAAAACCTGAGCTTTAGAACACT
Source organism: Solanum aculeatissimum (assembly GCA_038996855.1). Lineage (NCBI taxonomy): Eukaryota > Viridiplantae > Streptophyta > Magnoliopsida > Solanales > Solanaceae > Solanum > Solanum aculeatissimum. Next base: position 7,758 of record JBCEWC010006494.1, read on the forward strand.
ACCAGTAGACTGGGAAATCAACAGAGTTACTGATTTTTTCAGAGTTCTAGATCAATTCAAAAGTATTAATGAACATGACAGATTGTCATAGCAAAGGCAACTATACAATTAAATCTACCTATTATGCACTCACTTGTATAGGAGAACCAAGTTAATTCTTGGATTTTGAAACTCATATGGAGACTGAAAATTCCTTGAACTGTTTGGCTTGTTGTCAAAGAAGCCTGCCTGACCCAATATAATTTGAAGAGGAGGATTAAGCTAGGTTGAAGATGTTATTTGTGTGGGAAGGAACCAGAGAAAAACAGTCACCTTTTATTGGACTTTGGAGTCACTGACCAGCTCTAGCAATTATTCTTAAATATGAAAAGAATCAAATGGAAAAATGCCATGATCAACAAAAGACCTATTGGCATGTCGGAATAGTTCTACCACTAGCTACCCCAAATCAAATTTCTACTAGACTTACCAGGTGATTGCAAATCTGTTACAGAAAAGGAGCATAAGATATTTAAGACTTGAAGGAGAGCCTTGGAGTAATTGGTAAAGTTGTTTCCATGTGACCAGGAGGTCACGGGTTTAAGCCTTGGAAACAGCCTCTGACAAAAATGCAAGGTAAGGTTGCGTACAATAGACCCTTGTGGTCGGACCCTTCCCCGGACCCTGCGCATAGCGAGAGCCTTAGTGCACCGGACTTGCCCATTTGGAACAGGAATTGATAGACAAATCCTTAACATGGAAATGCACAGAGGACACAACAGCAATAGTGGATAATCATTAGCAGGCAAATTGTGAAACTTCAGATATCCAGATCCTACAATTTTGCAATAATTTTATCAAGAAAAAGTTCCAATTGTATTAGGAAAAGTACATAGAGATATTCCATGAACCACATTATCTTAAAGAGCAAGAGCCAAGCAACAAGGGAGAGAAACTTACAATACATGTAAAAAAATAAAAGATATCAGCTTTCAGAGAAGATATGCATGTGTCCAGCTCTTAAAAGAAAATTCAAGTGGTCGAACTAAAAGAGAATTTTTTTAAAGAAAAATTCAAGTATTCGGAGCTAAAAGACTTATAGGTAGGGAGACAAGGATAAATATCAACTTTCTTCTAACCTTTTTCTGTTTTTCCGTTGGTAAAGTTTGTCTTGGGAAGAAAAATCATCAGCAATCTTCTGCTCTATTTTTAACTTCTACTCCATCTTCAGAACAACTTACTTTACCTGTATGTTGTTCTTCCTTCCATTCTAGGCACTCCACCTGTCCACCACTGCCACATTTCTTTTGAATGGGGTCACTGAATCTTCCAGCTCAGGATGGGAAATGAGCTCATTTCTTTCTTTTCTTTTTTTATGTAAAGGATTCAAACTCATCTTTTAGACCAGCTCAACTGTCTGATTCTCTGACAAAATCAGTCACTTTGAATATAGCAGCAATTACGCATCAATGGATACCACATTAGCCAGAAAACAATTAACCAAATGATAAATACACCGAAATACCACAAAGAAATGCACATTAAACCATTAATGCTATATCATTACTATCTAGTGCACGAACTTAATTTACTTTTGTTAAAAAAAAGGAGATTGACCATCAACAACAACATACCCAGTAAAATCCCACAAGTGGGGTCTGGCTAGGGTAAAATGTACGCAGACCACCAAAATGAACTTAGTCAATGGACCTAACGAATAAAACAAAATATTTTCATATCTTTCTGGGGACAAAAAGAAAAGACTAAATGAAGCAGCAGTACGTTGCAAGAACTTAATTGAACTCATACCAAATTTTGAGGCAATGGGGAAAAAGGAATCTTGAACATCTCCCAAACCACTTTGAGTTAGTTAAGCAGCACCAAAATAATAGCATTGTTATCACTAAGAAAAGAAGTGGGGATACATCACATTAGAGTTGACGCTTTATTATACTAGAAAAAAGCCCAATCATTTTTCATTGAAGATCCTATATTAATCCTCTCATACCTACTAATTGATGTGCCTGATATGCTTTCCTCTAGCACCTGAGAGACATTATATGAAGGGGATTAAAAGGGTCAGTCATCCTAAGGCATATTAGCTAAATGGAAATTGGCACATATAATACCTCAGTCGCTTCTCGTGGATTTTCATAACCCTGCTATGCAAAATGGGATAAGTACTTGAAATGGATGTCTGAATTAATATACCATAATTTCTTTGATCCTAAAAGCATGTTCTACATAACACACCATTGACAATTTCTCAGTGCAGACTATAGATCACAGAATATCAACAATTTAATAACCACTTCAAATTTAGCATCATGATTTATAATAGAATCAAATCATGAAACTGTTCTGGGGTATACAGTTAACACAGTAAGGAAAGATAAAATACAAAAGCAGGCCATAGACCCAATGAACATAAATCTAGAACTAAAAATCATATGATATAAACCTACTGGTGAAAACGTGTTGTTAATATTGAAGTTCAATTAATCTTGATGTTGAAGATACACAGCAATTCTTGCATTATCTAGTTTCACCTTTCTACTGAAGTCCTAGGCTACACAATTATTCCTGCAAAACTTGTGCCAAATTTGCTCTTTACTGTAAATTACAGGCGGGGGAATGCAGAAAATATCCAAAAAGAATTATGCTAATCATACAACAGCACAACCGACGTGGGTGTTCCTTTCTTCAAGCCCCTTTCAATGGTTGCTAAGAAATGGCGTGTTTCCAGGCAAAGTTAAGCCCCGTGGAAGGTGAGACAAAGATCCGGGCTCCATCCCTATCATCTTCAAGAGACAACATTGACCAAAAGAGTTGTTGATTGGTCCAAAAGGGCCCAAAAAGTTGTAACATTGCAGCTGCACAGAAACCCTGACAGGTATGGTTCCCTTAGATCCAGTAGGGACCACAAATTCAACTGGAAGAAAACAAAGTTCATGTATGGCTTATTCTTCAAAAGCACGTGAACATATTTTTTCCAGAAGCAATGGCCAGTCTTCACCAAGTTGCTGGGAGTTCAGCTCCATGGCAACCCTAAAATCTTGCAACGATATCAAGTTATTAGGAGCATGTTCTTGCATGACTTCGGAAGGCTTACCACTACTTATCTGAGAATGAAGATCGGGTCTGAGGCCATTGACAAGCTTCATATTGGTCTTCTGCTTTTGGAGGTTATTTCTTATAGGCCCGTGCCCCGACCTTGCCCCCACAAGTTGAACACAAGATCGAATTAAACCTCTTAAATAAGAATCCAATCCATTGTTCAACAAGTTGGCACAACCAATGGCCACTCCTTCAAGGCCTTGTTCTGCAGCAATCTGCTCCATGCGTTCCCTCAGTGATACACTATCCAACAAACCACCACAACTAGAAGAGGTAACACATTTACTATTTGTTGCCAAAGGCAATGCTTTACGTGCTCCACCAACACTAACAGGGCAAAATGGAACCCCAAGCGGAGCTTGGAGACGACTCCTTGCATGCATCTCTTCCCCATCATCTCTAACCTGCTCTTTGTTATATACTGAAACTGGACCTTCCTGTGATCCCTTTATTACAGAAAATCTAGCAGTTTCTTGACCAGATCCCTCCGTTCCATCATCAGTCTTCTGCAAGAGTCCTTGATAGTGCTGCACAGCTCTCCGTGCATCAGGGGGATTGATATCCCCATTTTCCATAACATCAAAACTTGATTCTGTCGCTGTCGATTGTGGAAAAGTGAAATTGGTCTTCCCATTTTGACCAAGCGCACCACGGCGATCCCCAGATCTACGATCACGATAGCCTGTTCTGACCTTTCGAGGAGATAGTGGGAGAATATCCCCATTAGACAAACCTGGTTGACTTGAAGCCTGGCTTGAGGAAACATGTGATCCATTTTGCTCATACGAATCACTTGGGGGCTCATTACTACAAACTGCTCCAGACTTCAAAACATTGGTCTCATGAGTTGGCGGTGGAACTTTTGCGCTGCAAGCATTTCTCAAAATGGAACGAATGAACTGATTATGCAGTGTAATATTCTCTCTACCCAATATCCTAAGACAAAGCTTATTGAACTCAATCTTGCTTATTTTCAAACTCAGTAACCTATTTAAGTAATAAAAGTACTGTTTAGACCTCTCAGGTCCAAGTTTCCTCACTATCTGAGCTTTCAGTTCAGCAAGATTGATTCGTGAATGCTGATGTGGTGGTTGCATCTTTGTCAACACATAAAGTCTATACACAACAAGCAAATAGTACAAAGTTTGCACTGTTTTCAAGTAACACAAGAAGTCAGTAATTCAAGTCCCCTACAAAATTAGGGTTTTCCCCAATTCCAAAAACCCATAGTGGAAACAAGACTGTAATCTTCCAACAGCAATTCAGGCAATGCTGAATCAAAATCCATGTCCAAAATTCCAACTTGCAACAGTATAATTATTGGAGGGATTAAGACCCTGGCTAGAGATCCATAATTCTCAACTAACTCTCCCTCCAAAATTGAAAATTTTCAAATTATTTCTCAGTCCAACCTTAAAACCAATCAAAATCGCAGCTCAAGAAAACCCTCAATCCCCAATTCAATAAGTTCGAATTGCCTTGTAAATTACAGGGCAAAACCTAAAACAGACAGAAAATGCCACCCGATACCAAAAAAGTAGAGCTTCAAGCTTCCCACTTCAAGTTCAAATAAATCCCCACACGAAATTGGGATTAAAGAGGAGATATTTAAGCTCGAAAGGATAGTGAAATTAGAAAAATATACAGAGGCCAACGACACCAAAACTAATTGGAAATTCAGATTCAGAAAGTAGAGAGGAAAACCCAAATGCTTTTCAACTCTTACTTGTTCATATACGAACCCATGAAGCTTCTTCTTCCATTCACAAATTGCTTCGCATTTCAATTCTTCTCCGCAGTCATCTTTCTCTCCCTCAAAATCACTGTACTGAATCAGAACAAGACGAAGACCCACCTTCTACACACACTCTCTGATCTCTCCCCCTTCTCTCTCTCTCTCTGTAAATCGAGACTCTTTTTTCGTTTTTGTGTCTGATCAGAAATAGCAAATTCTTTTTCCGTAAATTTTCAATTTCTATTTTTCTTTCTTCCTCCATACCAAACACTCCCTTAGTGTTTCACGTCCTCACGCTCTCTCTTCCTCCTAAACTCTCACGCGGCCAGTAATGAAGGCTTCAATGAGCGTTTGAGTTCCACACATATGTGTGCGAGTGGGCGTTCTTGTTTTTGATGATATGTTTGATGAATTTTGCAAGTATTATGTCATGGGAAAATAAAAAGAACAACTTTTTTTTGTATTGAGAAGAACTAAAAGATTCCAAGTTCTAAAGAATGTTTTTTGGGGGGAAATGAACAATACAAAGTTGTTTTCTTGGTATGTTAGTGATCATTGTACCATTCTTTTTCCTTGTTTTTTGAAGATGATGATGATGTAAACTTTATAACAAATGACAAAATGGTGTATAAAAGGAAAAATGGAACAAAATTTTATGTGTAACAGAGAGCAGATAGATAGTTTGACAAATAAGGAAAAGTCAATTTGACATTCTAGTTGGAAGGGAAACATGATTCTAGGTTGTTTGTTGTATATGCCAACTTCCCCTCCTTGATAAGCACCTAGTACTAAAATGTAGTTGTGGATCCTTCTAAATGATGAAATTCTCTCCCTTCCCTTGTCTCTTTTGTTTATTGGTGAGTACTATAAATTTGGCATGTGTGAGTTTGCTCACATAGTAACAGGCAAGGACAGATTTGTAATTTTTATTTAGAGGTTTAAAAAATAATGTGTGAACAGAATCAAACGTGGATGTTAGAGTGTATTTTGAATATTCGTGACTGTAAAGTTAACTATTGACGTCTTATTGAGGAGTTCAGAATTTATATATGTACATAAACACATAAAATCTATCTTATATATAGTATAATATTTTTTTTGTCGAGGAAGTTCATATAAACACCTTTGCTCCCCCATATCCATTCCCAGATAACGATTCTTTAAACATGCATCTTAGATTTGAAATCTCATTCAATTTATAAATATATGTAGCTACATCTCCAATAAAATTATTTGACATGTTTTCACCTACTTAAATATTTGTGTAAAAGTTATAAAGACGATTGAGTTAAAAATGATTTCGCTAATCATAAAAGATAGTTATCATATTTGTCTGTGGGAAATGAAGCATCCAATTGATTTATTCGAGACCCAGGCAATGAGCTTTTGAAATAGAATAAGATCTTCATAAGTCTCTAATTTAAAATGAAGGTTACAATAAGTTAATAGTTACTGTAAAATAGAAAACTGTAATAGTTCTGATTGGTCATCTAAATTTTCATTGTGTTGATGAGAGTTTAATTTTTTTATCTTGTAATGTGTTCTCACTTTCTTCCTCCTCTATTCACATTCTCATTCCCTTATTTCATACATATGGTGGGATACCTTATCGGATATATATATATATATATATATAAGATCATAGTATATCCATCGTTAATTTTATTTAAATAATTTATATAAAATAAGAAATACTTTTAATTTTTATTTATTTTGAATTAAAGTGGGATAAATATTTGTTAGTAAAAAAACTGTTTATTACCTAAAAAGTTGTGTTCAAAAAGAAAAAAAGATATATTTACTTCGAAAAAACACATTTGTAATTCGTTAAGTAACAATAAAGATATTTTTTAATCAAAATATTAACAATAAGAGTATTATTAGACTAAATTATAAATAAAAGATATTTTTATTTATTTTATATAATTTCAGAATATTTTAAACCATTTTCCGTTAAGTTAATGAAATAGAAGTGGTCAAAATCTGCCTGGACCAAACCCACCAGGTTTCTTGTAGCATGTCCCGTCCAAACAAGCCCAAAAGGAAGGTGGCTCCATTAAACTTCTTTGTATCAATAAACTAGATATTGGTGTTCGTGCTAGTACGGTACGATAACTTTTATTTTTGTGTCTTAATTTATGTAATATAGATAGAATTTAGAAAGTAAATTAAATTTTAATATGATTTTTAAATTATTAATTATTGTGAATTATAGTGTTTTTTTACGTAATTTTTAAATAACATATGTTATTACTCTTGTCTCAATTTATATGATACTGATAAAATTTTGAAAGTCAAATTTTTATGTCTTTTTATTTTAATTTTTTTAATTATTATGATCTATATTACGTTTACGTCATTTTTACATAACATATGTTATCCATATATCCTTATTTATGCGACACTGATTGGAGTGTCAATTGAACTTTTTGTATGTCTTTTAAATATTTTAAGTTGTTAATTCTTGTGATTTATGGTATTTTTTATTTATTTAGTTTTCATATATAGATATATTACTATTGTTAATTATTTAGATTTATGGTAGTTTTTACGTAGTTTCCTAATTAATTAATACATGTTTTTTTTTCGTCCCCTTTTATGTTACGTCAATAGATTAATTTCAATAATCAATTAAATTTTTTATTTGTTTTTAAAAATTTGAAGTTGTCAAATATCATGATTTATAATATTTTTTTGTACTTTTACATAACATGTTTTAAAAACATTTTAATTTGTCAATTATCAAGATTAGTGGTATTTTTACGCAATTTTTAAATATATAAAACACAAAAGATGAGACAAATAAATTAAAATGAAAAAACCATCGAAAAATTATAAATGTACCTGAAGCTGCTCAAGCAAATATGTAAACCTGATGCCTACTTGAGAAACTTTAACTCTAAGAGAAATCTAACTTTAAATAATATCTACAATTTCATATAACTGAAATTAAAGGGGAAAAAAATAGTTGAACTTCGATTATATAAATTTCAAATCTTTGTTAAATTTATGCACTTAGAGCACAATTTAAAAAATAATATTAAAAATCAAATATGTGAACTATCGACTTCTCAATCAATTCCTCTATTCAATTACAATTTTTGTCTCAATTTATATGGTAGCATTTGATTTAGCATAACCATTAAACTAAACAACAATTACCCTTTGTTTGGATGGTTGTTATCCGTTGTATTGAATTGTATTGTTACCTTAAATACAACGTTTATTTTTATTGTTATTTACAATTCATTATATCGTATCGTTTAAATCTATTGTTTGGTAACAACGAAGAGACCCATTTTGTGTAACGACCAATTGGATGTGGTTGTGTCTGATAGTTCATATTTGAAATGTGAATGCAAATGAATTGAGGTATGACACAAAAAGAAAATGGTGCAAATGTGAAAATTAAGATTTGGTAGTTGGCCAAACTTATGGTTTCACATTACTTTGGTAGTTGGCCAAACTTATGGTTTCACATTACAAATTGTTGATATTATATATTGGCCTATGTCATTAGTGACATA